>MAIP01000020.1:0-247189 GCA_001736125.1 Pseudozyma tsukubaensis | reverse complement strand
TTAACTTCGCAGATCGGACGGGATGCGGTGCTTTCAAGGTTCTATGGCCGCAGATGTAAGCCATGGTGAGCATGCTACTTATATCTAGCACGCTTAAACTTGTTCCTTTTGTAGCATTCTAACCCGCTTTGCTCAGATCGATCTATCTAATCTCAGAGGAAAAGCTGTCGTACAGAGTGCGAATCAGATTGCAACGTGCTCTCAGTAGCAATTAGCTTGAGCACGATGCTCAAGGCAATGCAGTCCATCACACTCGTAAAGGTATCAGAAATGGGGTAATTGCATAAGGTCATGTCAAGAAGGAAACAGGGCTATATACGGTTGAAATGCTTCCTATCCTTGCAGTAAGATTCTCGAAAGATACATCCAAGCTACATTCTTGCGCTCTTTGGAGGCTGCAAGTGGATGCAGCTAGGGTAGCATCTCGAGAAATCCTTCCTGCCGGCGTTTTGTATCTGCACTACGCGACAGACACTGCTTACAGACGCGAGATGATCTTGTCGGTGAAAGCGCGGGTGCCGAGCTTACCACCAAGATCACCCGTGCGCTCACCAGCAGCAATGGTCTTGAAGATGGCGTTCTCGATGCGGTCAGCCTTGTCGAACAGGCTCATGTGTCGAAGCATCATGATGGACGAAAGGAGCAAAGCGGTAGGGTTGGCCTTGTCCTGGCCAGCGATATCGGGAGCGGAACCGTGGACAGCCTCAAAGATGGAAGCGTCCTTACCAATGTTACCGGAGGGAGTCAAACCGAGACCACCGATGAGACCAGCGCACATGTCGGAAAGAATGTCACCGTACAAGTTGGGCATGACCATGACACGGTCAGCGTATGGTGCGGGGTCCTGGACGATACGGAGGCAGGCACGGTCGAGCAAGTCCTCGTCGTAGGCGATGTGGGGGTACTCCTTGGCGACCTGTCGGCAAGCGTGCAAGAACATGCCGTCGGACATGCGCATGATGGGAGCCTTGTGGACGGCGGTGACCTTGTTACGGCCGTTCTGCTCGGCGTGGTGGAAAGCGTAACGGGCGACACGCTCCGAAGCCTCGTAGGTGATGAGCTTGATCGACTGAACAACACCGTCGACGATCTCGTGCTCGATACCGGAGTACTCACCCTCGGTGTTCTCACGGATCAAGACGGTGTCAACGTTGTCGTAAGCGGTCTTGAAGCCCTCAATAGACTTGCAAGGACGGACGTTGGCGAAAAGGTGGAAAGTTCGTCGAAGGGTCAAGTTGAGCGAAACGTGACCCTTGCCGATAGGGGTAGCAAGAGGACCCTTGAGGGCAACAGTGTTCTTCTTGATGGAAACGATCGACTCCTCGGGGATGGTCTGCTTGCCATCCTTGATGAAAGGAGCGACGGAGACCTCCTCCCACTTGATGGGGACATCAGCGGCATGGTAGATCTCCTTGACGGCGTTGGAGACCTCGGGACCGATACCGTCACCAGGGATCATGGTGACGGTGTACTTGCCGTCGGAACCCTTCTGCTTGTTGTAGGCGGAGGTAGGAGCGGTGGTGACGGGCATGGCAAGACCACGAACGGACATCTTGTTGACCTTGAGCGCCGACGAAGCGAGGCTGGGGCGCTTGGCCAGCGACGAGCTGGCGGTACGGAAAGCGGGAGCCGAGAACATGTTGATGTATGAGGTTGAACCTAAGTTGGGACTAGGGAGGAAGAGTGGAAGAGCAACGAGAAGTCGAGACCGGCGACAAGGAGATGCTCTGTTGACAACAACGACGGTGACGAAGAAGAGATGATGGGTGTAGTGTGGAGATCGGTAGTGAAGAAGAAGATTTGGTAGTCTTGATTTTGGTGAATGCACTGACTGCCCTCTCTGTACCACCAACCACCAACCGCCAACCTGGCGAGAGGAGGAAAAAATCTAAGTCTCACCAAGGCGACGCTTGTGCAGAAGTTCAGAAAAGCAAACACACGAAACAAACGTAAGTTTGACGGACAATTTTGAAATTCTTCTTCTTTTCTCTTTTTTCGCTAACAATTTCGAAAGAGATGAGGCGGCAACGCGGCGAAAACGCCCAAGGCAAATGAGACGAGAGGGTGCACGGGCTCGTACTTCTGCCTCTTATCTCTTGTCAGAAGCAACGTGATTGCGATGCGTCGACCTAAGCAAAGTTATTTATGAGTCCAAGAAGAATTGCAAAATCGCCATGTTCTTGAGTATGTATCGACGACAATTCAGTGACCCTCGCTGGTGGTGGTGATATTATCTTCGCATTGCGTTCCAGCCAGCCAGGTGAATGAGATGTCCATTCTCATCGAAGCGCAGTGTCGAAGCAGAGTGAAACACATGAAGACTCTGTGTCACAAGCATACTTGTTGAGAGGACAAATTGATTTTTTGGTCTTGCTTCGCTGCCGACTCTACAGGCGGGTCAACCAGGGCTTGATCGTGAGTCTGCACCTACGGTCGCGGCTCTGTTCGGCCAATACCTATCACAGGCGGAGCAGACAGTACCAGGGAATCGGAAACGGGAGTCAAGCATGACGATTCGAAACTGTAGGCAGATCATGGTTGGTCGTCAAGCATTCGGATTCTGGCTGCACAGGGAAAAGCAAGGGTCTAGACAGGACGGTGACCTGTCGGTTCAGGAAACTTTTTCCACGGTTCAACTCGGACGGAGAAATCCGCTGTCCGACACGTCCAGCCCTGGGCAGCACAGAGTGTTGGTGTCGAGTTCATATTAGTCGGAATGCGTTCGGGTTGCCAAGCATGTGCTCGTCGACTTGCATTCGATCGCACGACCATCGTCAGAGGCCGTCATAAGCCGCGATCAAGGTGCAGTCTTGCAGCGAATGCTATCTTCTTGATCTGATATTTGGTTTTTTTCCTTCCTCGTGGTAGAGAGCAGAACCAGACGCGTCGCAGCCGTGACAACCGCCTGAGCCGACAAGCTGCAGCTCCTGCAGCTGCCTCGTGCGTTTCGAACCGGTCACACAAGCACGAAGAACCCTTGATTGTTTTGTTTTTTTTCGATCGTGTCGGAATGTTTTCGCCGGCACCGAGGTCAAACAAAGAACCTGTAACATCAATACACTTGACGTTCGGCAGGCAGCAGCCGTGATCACTGCGGACCCGGTAGGATGTAGTAATGGCCACGATCGTATGCTGCTGGCAGTGTCAAGATGATGTTCAAAGTCTTGGCAGCGGCGAAGGCGGCCGTCAGAAAGTCTTACAAACGGGCAATTTGTTCGCCGGTCATTACCGTTTCGACCTGTGTAACACTGTCATTGGTCCCTCTCAAGTCCGGTTCGCCGTCCTTGACACTCTCAGTTTCGCTCACACGGACCTCTCCGAACCTCCGATGATGGCAACCTAACATACTAATGTCGATCTGTCGATGAATGCCGCTATCGCCTCCCACACCCTTCACAAACTGTGCCTGGTCTTCACTCATGTGTTCATGCTGTCGCAGCAGGAAGAGAAGTCAGACATCTTTGCAGGCTTAAATTCATAGCAGGGACGACAGAGCAGCGGCAGAGTAGCATGCTGGTGGTAGAACGTCTCAAACACCAGCAACCAGCTCAAGTGTCAAATTGGGTCTCAGAGTTGATTGACTGACCTTTGGTGACCGGTCCTGGCCTAGAAGTTGAGGTTTGACCTGACGCAAATCAGGAAGAATTTCGAGTCCGATTCGAGCGTATGTGACCGACAGACCCTTAGATATACGCTCCTCTCCGTCAAGAAAAGGCGTCTTTAGTCTCGATTTTTCAGGTATTTCTGTTTTGTTTTTTGGTCTCTCTCGTCGTTTGCGCCGGGTCTGTGCATGGCAGATTGAGCGCGTGCTTTGAATTTTGACGCCGCTATCTTTCTTTTTTTTTCCCTTTTTCTTGTTTTCTGGCTTCAGTTCGAATTTTTGTTTGCACCGTGCTCACAGGCCACGAGTGGGACAAGAGAGCGTGCCAGCCTGCGTACCGCCCGCTCACTCACTCACTCAGTCGCTGCTTCTTCCACACTTCTTCGCTCGCCAAGTTTGTGATATTGTGATCTCGTCTATACTCAATTTGCCTCGATCTACCTTTCTTCTCCACCATCCATCTCGTCCGCCATCCTACATCGCTGTCTTCGTCATCATCACCAAAAATGAACACTCTTCGACAGCTCAACAGGGCCGCTGCCCCCGCCCTCAAGCAGGCTTCCACCAAGTCCGGTCTCGTTCTCCCCAACTTGCCCCAGGTGCTCCGACCTGCTACCACCCTTGCTGCCGGTACCCCCAAGATCTCCAAGGGTCCTACCAAGTACGGCGGTGTCTACACTGTCACCTTGATTCCCGGTGATGGTGTCGGTGTCGAGATCACTGACTCGGTCAAGGAGATCTTTGAGGTCATGAACGTCCCCGTCGAGTGGGAGCAGTTCAACGTTTCCGGTGAGACCCACGGTTCCGAGTCGCTCTTCAAGGAGGCCATGGAGTCGCTCAAGCGCAACAAGGTCGGTCTTAAGGGTATCCTTTTCACTCCTATCGAGACTGGCTCGCACAACTCGTGGAACGTCGCCATGCGCCAGCAGCTCGATATCTACGCTTCGCTCGTTATCTGCAAGTCGCTTCCCGGTTACCCTACCCGTCACAAGGATGTTGACTTTGCCATCATCCGTGAGAACACCGAGGGTGAATACTCTGGCCTTGAACACTCGTCGTACCCTGGTGTCGTTGAGTCGCTCAAGGTTTCCACCCGTGCCAAGGCCGAGCGTATCTCGCGATTCGCTTTCGACTTTGCTCTCAAGAACGGCCGCAAGAAGGTCACCTGTGTTCACAAGGCCAACATCATGAAGCTCGGTGACGGTCTCTTCCTCAACACTTTCCGCAAGGTCGCCGAGGAGTACAAGTCGAGCGGTATCGACTCGAACGACATGATTGTCGACAACACCTCGATGCAGCTCGTTTCGCGCCCACAGCAGTTCGACGTCATGGTCATGCCCAACTTGTACGGTAACATCGTCTCCAACATTGGTGCCGCCCTTGTCGGTGGTCCCGGTACCGTTCCCGGTTGCAACATTGGCCGCGAGTTCGCCTTGTACGAGCCCGGTTGCCGTCACGTCGCCAAGGACATCATGGGCACCAACGCTGCCAACCCCGCTGCCATGATCCTCAGTGCCACCATGATGCTTCGTCACCTCGGCCTCGACACCCAGGCCAACCAGATTGCCGAGTCGGTCTACAAGGTCATCCAGGACGGCAAGGTCCGCACTGCCGACATGGGTGGCAAGTCCAAGACTCACGAGTTCACCCAGGCTGTCCTCTCCAACCTTTAAACTCAAGGTTGATGGAGCAGTCTCAAGAACAGAAAAATCCTCCCTCACTCCGACGTTGATCGACCTGAATCGCCTATCTGAATGATGGAAAACGGCTTCTTTTGGGATACGCATCGACACTGTATATCAATCACACCTATAACGACTCGACCCTCTATGCATGCATATTATTGATTCCCATACAAAAACGATTACTATTTGATTGCTTGCGTGGCTGATAAACCAACAATTGTATCGAAGGACGCTACGAGGGAAAGGTGCAAGTTGGCGAGAGTCAAGCTAAGCGGTGACTGACATGGTGCTGACGGGGAGACGAGTGAAGGTGGGAAGGGGAAGGGCTTGTGGCGGAGGCGAGCGGAAAAAGCTTGGTCCCGCATACGCCTTGTCCTGCGACTTTGACGCGCGTCCGCCCTGTACAGGTGAAGCTGGCCGATGAGAAGAGTTTCGGGTGGATGAGAGGCGTCTACTTTTCGAACAGGCTGCGCTTGCATTGACATTGCGCTGAGTGACATTTTGAGCATCGACTGACTTGCGCTTGATTCGATCTCTCGCGCCTCTGAGCACCGGCAAGCCCAAGTCTGCAGCGATCAGGTCGCCTGCGCTCGTCACACGTAGCGTTGGCAACAATTGAGGTGAGGCTAGGTTCTGATCGTGGTGAGATCGAGTCCTTCGATGCGACTTTGCGGTATGTAACAGTTCGACTTGCTGCCATGTGAGTGGGTCTGAAGTGCGCGATTGTGCTTGCTGTACTTGAGGTCCGTCTTCAGGGAGGGTGTGAGGTGAGTCTGCTGATCTTGCGTGCTTCCTTTTGTGCGCTTGCCGCCGTTCCAAGACCGGCATAGACGTGATTGAAGTGGCGTTGTCGGATTGCTGGCGCGTGGGATCCGGAAAGACACTTCTACGCCGAGCGGTGGCTCTCGTCAAGACCACCATCCTGATTCGTATCGAAAGAAGATGTAAGAGCGGCCTTTCGAAGAGGGGAAGGGAAGCTAGTCAATTTGTGCTCAAGACATCTGGCGACGTTCTGACGAAAGCAAGGGGTCCGTTTCTTCTTGCGCTCCGACCAACTTCAATCCTCACCCGACTAGTCTCTTTTCTTCCGGCTCGACTTTAGATGTTGCGACCAGGAACGAGTCTGAACGACGCTTCTTGGAAGCGGGTATTGATGCTCTATAGGAGTAGCAGAGGCCGATCCCTGTTCGAGCTCTTCTGCAAGCAAGTAAGCAAGCAAGCAGACATCGCTACGCTACCGAAAAATGACAGGTCACAATCGCGCAGCCACTGGTCGCCCGATATGGCCATCCTTCTTCTCGCACCGTTCAAAGTGACTGCGCAAACAGTATGGAAGACTTTCCCATGATCTACTCTGTGCAATCTCGTCCCAGTTCCTTTGCAGTCTCCATCGTCCACAGCCGATGCTTTTCGACGTCGTCATCTGAATGGCATGTTAGATAGCCGCAATTCGATGACCGGCTATTCCTCCACTCAAATGTATCTTCGGCCATTTATTCCAAAAAAGCGGATTCAGGGTCCTCTTCCTGGCAGGAAGAACACAGAAATACGCAGAAAGCCGCGATCCGACCTCGTTTCTGCAGCAAAGCTGAGTTCTTCTTGTACTACCCAACCACCTTCCATCACGTCAATCTGCTTCTGCTTTCTATACCTTCATCAGCAGCTCGAGTCGATCGCCAAGATTGCAGGTGATGCGCTGCTGCTTTGATTGTACACCATGACCGACACAGCGTCTAGCTCAGATACGTCGTATCGGCAGAGCTTGAACAAGTCGCTCCATGCATCACGCATCCTGACAGGCGCTCTGGACGAAGAACTTGGCATCAAGAAGACGACTACGACCACCAAACTCGGCTCCCAACATCAGGCCGAGAATGCAGCTGCGATCCATGGCACCCTATCGGACCGACTACACAGCGCTGTGTCCTCGTGGGACGAGCTAGCTGCCTTTCAATTGAACTCGAATCCTGAAATAGCAACTGGCGACTTGGCTCTGCATCTTCTCTCTCGGATTCATGCCCACTTGACTGAGAAGAAGAACGACGTCGCCTCTCAGGTCGCTGTGAATGATGAAAGACTACCGGCTCTGAAGCGCAAAGGCGTGCAGCCAAAGGAAGACGTGGGTCTCGGCATCAAGGACGTTAAGCTCGTTACCACTCTGCAGTCGCTCGCATCACGATGGGCGCTCTCTACTCGCATCAAGGCATATGATCAGGCTTTGTTCTCGCTCGCTCCGAAAGGATTCGAGAAGACGCAAGGCAAGAGCTCGCAAGGCAAGCTCACTCCACACAACCGATTTGAGGAGGTCGATGAAGATAATGATATACAAGAGCGAGCAAACGCCAGGGCAACATTCCATATGGCTAGGACAGACCTCGCTGGGGTCGTGGATCGATGGGTCAGCATCTTGATGCCAAGCGGCTCTTCTGCTGCTCAGTCGGCACCTGTGACGGCTTCGACAGATGTCGTCACAGTGATGCTACGCGTTGGTATCATCGACTATCTCTCTTCGCTCCTCCGACTTGGCTTTGGACCTAATGTCAGCTCGCAGCAAACGACGCAAGCGGGCTCGGCGCCAGTCAAAGACGGAGTACAGAGGCAAGCGGCAGCAGCAACAACACAGCTTCTGCGTTTCCTGTCGACTCACTCTGCCATGTCAGCGTTGTCGTCTGTCATTGCGCATTCGGATGTCAAGCTCGGAGCGCCTTCTTTCGTCAAGACTGTCTCCTCCCGCTTGCTCAGCGCTCAGCTCCTACGACCAGACGGCGTGCGCTCGCTCTTCATCATCACATTCGGCGGTGCGGACATGGTGGAAGCCGAGCTCGAAGGCGCAAATGGAAAAGGCGAGAGCACAGGCACGGCAGCACCAGGCAGCAATTCGCTCAAGAGATTCGAACAGTGCGCTAGACTGCTTCTTACGCCTCCACAAGGTATGCCAATCGATGTCTACATGCCGATTATCTTGCCACGTTTGCTCGACATCTTAGCTCCGGTCATCGATTCTTCGTCAAATGTCACACCTCCACCACAGGAGCAGATGCGAGCAGCTGGCTTTGTTCTCACGCGCATCTCGGAACGTCATTCAGAGCTTTTCATGAAAGCGATGCACGACCGAGTCTATTCCAAGTTTCAACCTTCGCCTGCAGCAGCAACAGCATCGGATGCTGAAGGCAACGTGGCATCCGAGTCTCGTGTTATGACTTCAGCTGCGGAGCTCGACCAGGCTGTGTCCACCCTTTCAAGCTTTTTGCTCTTCTCGGAACCTTCGCCGACGTTCTTCACGCTGCTGTTCGAACCGATTCTGCCACAGCTTTTGACGCTGTATGACAAGTTGCATGCGCAAATTCCAAGCGCAGGCAAGGGCAAGATTCGTTCGATCGAGTCCGGTGGTCAGAAGGATAGGCTCAAAGTCGAGGTATCTAACTTCCTGAAAACTTGGGTGCGTCTCGTTGACGCCACACACGGCGCCAGCGCTCTCGTAAATGCTGTTCAGTCTGCTGAGCACGGCATTGGATGCAAGACCACAAGCGGCGCTGATGGTGATGACGCAGGCTTGTTCTGGAGCGAGGAAGAAGACGGAATGGGGATCAGGTATGGCACACAACCAGCTGCCGGCGAACAAGACCTTTCAACGCTTCTGAAGGATTTCAGTCTAGCAGCGTTGGCAAAGCAGATCAGCGCCGGAAACGACGATGAGGTCGACTTGACCAAGATCGCTCCAGAGCTTTCCGCCAAGTTGGGCTTGCAACCTGATCCGAGATTGGTAGCGACGTTGCTCAAAACGGCGGATCGCAAAGATCTGGCTAGGCTGTTGCTGCCTTCCGTCCTGAACATATACATGGCGCAGAAGTCGGCTTCAAGGGCACGCATGCTCAACGCCGACGGCGAGGGCAGTTCAGAGACACGGTCGGTGCTGTACCTTCAGCTGATCTTGCAGCTCTTTGATGCGTTTGGTGCAGACTTGCTGCAGGGCGACATTCAGGCGACGCTGGCTTTCATTGACTTTTCGCTCTCATCGCCGAGTCAGAGGCAAGCACCGCAGCGGCAAGAAAACACGCCTTCGCCAAAGGCCAAAGGCAGTGAAGAGGATATGCCCTTCATCTCGGCCAAACCTGCAGCCGCCAAGTCGACCGTTTCGTCGCTCTTCAACGTTTCTGCCGAAAGTGAGGAGCACAAAGGCAGTGCCACTTCTGTTCTTGACAACGAAGGTCTCAATAACGATCCGATCAAAGAGGCGGCCCAAGATGAAGACGAAGGCGATGAAGAGGAGGAAGAGCTAGTCTCAACAGCCCTAAGTCTGCTCTTGTCACTACTAGAGTCGGACACTGCGCTCTCAACAGAGACACAACCGATGCTTCTGGTCATCGCTGACAAGATCGAGTTGCTCCTCGACAGCACCTCTGATGAAGTTCGCAGTCTGGCAAAAGAAGCCAAGCTCGTCCTCATGGCTCGTCGCAACGCCCATCGTGGCCCTGCCCCTTCCCCTTCCTCGGGCACAGCAACAAGCGAGACGTCCACTACAGCCCTCGCTTATGTCCAAGCGCAAGAAACGTATCAAGAAGCTCTGAAGCTCCTACAAGACCCCATCCTACCCGTTCGCGCACACGGGCTTGTCCTCTTACGCCGTCTGGTCTCAGATGACCCCAAATCAGGCGGTCAGGCAGTGGAGAAGGTCGACCCGGCCCTGATCCCCGCTATTCTCGACATCTTTTTGCACGCCGTGCAGGACGAAGAATCCTACCTCTACCTTAATGCCGTCCAAGGACTTGCCGCTCTGACATCTTCCGGTGTTGGCGGTCAACCCATCGCCCGGCTCGTCGGTATTTATATCGGACGTGACGATACGCTCCAATCGCAACTCTTGCCAGCGAGGGAAGTGGAAAAGCGTCTACGTGTCGGTGAGGCCCTGTTGCAAGTCGTACAACGATGTGGAGAAGCGCTTGCTGGTCATATCGATGTTGTGGTGCCTCCATTGCTGGCAAAGTTGAGAGAGAGGGGTTTGCCAAACGTGCTTAGGTCATCATTCATTTCGATCTTGGGCACGGTGGTGGAAGCGGTACCTTTGGCTATGGCGAGTAAAGGGTATGCGGGTCAATTGGCGGAAGTGTGTATCGATGTGGTGGTGATGGAGTTGGTTCAGCAGCCGAGTGGGGAGGTAGAGAAGGGCTTGAAGATGAACGTGGGTGGTAAGAAGGTTGTCAATCCAGGCGAAGACGAGGAAGAGACTAAGCGGAAGAGAGAAGCGGAGCAAAAGAAACTGGATAGCGCCACAGCAACTGATCCCAAGGTCGCGCATCTTAGGCGTGCGGCAATGCTGCTCCTAACGCTCTTGTTGAGAGGGACGAGCATTCAACTCGAAGAACAGACCGACGAAGGAGCAGGAAACTTTGCAGAAAAACTCTCGGCGCTGCGGTTGCCGGGTGGAGGAATGCTACCTTCCCTCGGTACCGAAACGTCGCCGCAACATCAAAGGAAACCAAGTTTGGAAAAGAAAGACCTCCTCTTCCCAGTATCGTTGCTTCAACGGCTAAAAGAGGTCGCTTCGTACGTTGCGGCGCGTGATACGGATGCCATTGTTCGCGCTCATGCCCACGACTGTGTGGTGCACGGCGAGGGGCTGGAGGTTGACCTTGTTCGGTGTGGTCTTGCTTTCACTCGCTGAGTATCTTTCTGCAATAGACGATGGTTGGGAAAGCTTGATCAGAGGGAAACGCCAGTGTGCGTGAGCATGTGTAAAAGTACAAGATGTCGTATCTCGATCGTCATCAAACTTAGAGTTTTGGCTTGGGTATCCCTCCCCCTGCTTCCCCTCCTGCGCCTTGTCCTCCATCGCCATAATTGCTCGTACTGGCACCATCTCCGATCGGAGGCGCCAGTACAAAGTCATGTTTTTCGTCCTGAGGCTGTTCCAAATCGTCATTTGTACTCTCGTAGCTATTCGTAAAGCTGAATCCATCCGGAGCTTTGAGGAACTGCATCCTAGGTTTCACTCTGAACTTCTTGACCGCCAGTGGACCCTCAAACGCCATCTTGATGAGATCGGCTTGACTTGGTTGACCTTTGACTTTGTGCGAGTACTGCGGTTCTTCTTGGTACGCTATCCTGGAGGCAAGGATGAGAATGTCGGAGGTTAGGCCGCGGATGGGGTTTCTTTCATCCCAAAAAGTGTGTCGACGTATACGTTCGCCACCGAGCCACAAGATGTCGCGGCAAGTATGCCAGTCGGAGATGGGTGAAACTTCGTTCACTGGCATATGCCGCAATGCTTCCGGATCCGGGTTTAGCGGAAGGTGTAAAGAGCGTCGTAGCGAACGAGGAGGATTATGATACAAAAACGAAACAAGGGGCAGCGAGAAAAGGCTATCAACCTCCTTCGGGTTGAGATGCGGTTGAATCGAATGATCGGTTAAAAACACAACGAAGGGCGTGACGACCAGTTCGTTCGCCGAGAGAAAAGGTGGAAGTTCACATAGCTTGACAACTTTGTCAGTGTCGATCGGGAGGCCGGTTTCTTCGTACGCTTCTCTACGAGCTGTATGTTCAAGGTCTCGATCGGTAGGTTCGAATCTCCCGCCTGGAATCGCTGTGTCTCCGCCGTGCGAGCGTAGTCGAGAAGAGCGTTTAGAGAGAATGACGTAGAGTTCGCCATTACGCCCTCCAAAGAGTGGCAGAAGGACGGCGGCTCGACGATACGCAGGAACAGAGGAAGGACATGGTTCGGAGTTCGGCCGTGGTTGGAACTTTTTCAAGTTGAGTAAGGAGTGGATGGAGTGTGAGGTGAGGTTGGTGAGTGATACTGGTGAGACGCCGAGTGTCGCCGCTGCTGCTACTATCGAGGACGGTATTGAAGAGGATGAGGAGGAAGAAGATGCTGATGTGGAGGCTTGCGCAGATCGATCTGGACCAAAAAGGACGTTGTAAAGCGCCTCTTTGACCTTCATGGTCGAAGCGGTGCTGATTGGAGAGAGCTGAGCAATACGCCTCTCTTCCCTAGAGTGCTTGTGCGAGATCTGAAAAGGTTTTCAACGTAGTTGTGCTGTTGATATGGAAAAAGACGTGGGCGAGTTCGGTGCTTTTTATCTCGTCTTATGTTGATGCTACTGGATGAGCCCGGAGAGCAATGGCTGTTGGGTATCGCGTGTAAATGCAGCTCGCCAGCCGTGATGCGAAGAACGAAAGCAGGAACGCCCTGGATGCAATGTGGCCCTTGGATATACGACTTGATGGATGGTTATATAGTCTTCAAGTGACAGTGCGGATCACTATGAGCGGATCACCTCGATTGGTCGATACACACAGAGGATGGTGAGCAGCGGCGCACAAAAGAAAGCGAACTCCGCTCCTCGTTGCTGCTTTTTCAGCCGGAATCATAGCCGAGCCGGACACCGCTTCTCCTCTCTGCCCCGCATTCGAATTTTCGAGATTTGTTCGTAGTACAGCTTGCTAACATTTTAGCATAATTCGGACCCTCCACAGAGCTCGACTCGACCCTGTCGGACGCACGGGCATCTGTCCTCACTTCCTCACACACTTCTCTGCATCTCATCATCAAGTCTTTCCATCGTATCCACGACAACGGACATCGCGACAAGAACAGTCAACATGACGGACTCGCCAGCGTCATCATCTGCCCCTGCAGTGCAAACGCGACTTACTGCTGCATTTCCCCAGACCGTCACGCTCACAAGAGAAGACCTACAGGCACTCGCGTCTGACGACTATCAGCCAGCACCTCAGCAACAACAACAACAGCAAGCTCCAGGTCAATCAGCAGAACCACCATCCATCTCATCCGAACAAGCTTTCTTCGAAGCATTCTTCCACACCCTTCCGCAGACCCAAACGCTCTATCGCACACATGCCGATCTGCTGCGAACGAACGAAGCCAAAGCTACGCGCAATCTCGCCCTCCAACCCCCACTCGAAGAACTTCGTAAAGAAACACTCCACCTCTTCGAACGCGCCAAGTCGCTCGAATCCGAATGGGCAAGGCAAGAAGCGATGCTGGTCGAAGCACAGAAACGATTTCACCCATCGGCGTTGCTTTTTGGTCTAACGCAGTCGGCGAGCAAGTTGAACGATAGGTCAGAGGAGCTGGCGAATGCTTTTGTTGAAGGCATCGCGCATCCGACGGATGACAGTGGGACAGCAGCGGAGGGTATGGTGGATGACGCAAGCTTTGTGAGGAGGTACAAGCAGCAGAGATTGTTGTATCATAAGAGGAAGTTGGTGGCGGATCGGTGGGCGAGAGGGCAAGTGCATTGGTCTGATTGAGTGCTCGAGTCTCTTTCGGCTTCGGAGCGAAGGGTCTTTGCGCTCGCAGTCTTGAATCGTCAGGCGTTAAGTTCACGCCCCGAAGGATTGCTGCCGTACCATCGGGAGGGACCGGCAAAAGCGAACGAAGCAATCACGCAACGTCGACCTGCTGTAAGCGCATGCAGGTGGGCTCGTGACTTTCATCTCGGTGACTTTCTTACCTTGCGAGTGGGCCGACGTCCCGAGCGTTCCAGTCTTGGCACAGCGATTGCAGCTTCAAATTGGGGGTGACTTTATCAGATCGACCCACCCAAGCGAGTGGTCTGACGCGAAAACGTTCCGAGAAGAAGCTCTGCCTTTTCTTCATGTGTGAACACACGCAAGTGCGAGGTTCCACTTTCTTTGTCCTGGCTGGCAGGGTAACTCACAGAAGCCGATCGTCACCGTGAGAGTCCGACAGGATCTGACGGTGCTCGGTGTGGGAGAAAGTGGGAAGAGCACACAATGCCAAGGGGAGGCGGAAAGGGAAAAGTCTCCGGCGCCCTCAATGGAAGGGAAGCAGCCTCATATACTCATCGACTTTTCCTTGGCTCATGCGCATCTTATCTACCCGCCACCATCATCAGACCGACGGACAGCAGACCAAGATGAGGAGCGCTTTGGTCTACCTTCTCGCCTTTAACTTGTTGGCGCTGTGCGCTCGCACGTCCCCGATTCCTCCTCGTTCGCGCTTCTCTTCGCCTCAAGATCGTGTTCCTCGCTCTGACCAGTCTACGCCCTTATCGCCTTCTCTACACAAGCGCGCCCCTGGAGGCGCCGTTGAGCTCTTCGAAGACGCCGAGAGAACCATTGCCAGTGCTACAAGCACTACAGTCAAAACGGGCGAAGAGTGGAAAAAGCCCGTCATCCTCACTAGCGCCGGCATCGGAGTGGTTATGACGGTAGGATGGAACTATATCGCTTTCCAATCGTTTTTCTCGAATCGAGCCAAATATTTGAAAGAGAAGAAGAGGCAGGAGGCCGAGGAATTGAAGCCACCGCCCAAGGTGGGTGATACGATGTGCATGGTCGAAACATATGCGACGCAGGATCAGGTGGAAGAGAGGAGGCCAGGTGTGACGAGGGCGCCTTGTTATAAGTTGGGAGATGCGCCTGTGGAAACATCGTCGATGGCGGTCGGTGCGGCGCCAGGAACGAGCCCGGCGATTGTTGGGCAGAGTCAGCCAATAGTGCCGAATCCTGATCTGCGAGCGAGTGCGGTGTCTACAGTGTCCACATCCGAAGCGCCTGCCTCGCAGCCAGATGGAGCGGTAGCGACAAGTTCAGCATTCCAGACATCGGCGTACGGCGCCAGCTCCTCCGACACCGCCCTAGCGCCCGAAGGACGGCTGAAAAGGCGCGGAGAACCCAGCCCATCCACCGTCAGCGAGATCAGCGAGATCGTCGAAGAGGCTCTGCCTAATCTTTACCATGTCTCCCCATCATCATCATCCGCGAGCTCTCCTGGTGAAATGGTAGATCATAAATGGATCCCACTTTCACAACCCAAGCATCCTTTGTCACGAGAGTTGCGCTATCTCGAAGAAGAACAACGTCGACGTCTCATCCCCTCTACTTCTTCCTCTTCTCCTCCGCCTCCGCCTCCGATGCTCTCTTCAGCAACGCGTCAACGGGGAGTATGGCGGGGAAAGGTGCCCGGTGTCCCCGCTCTCCGTCCGCTCTCACCTCCCGCTGCTGCTGAGCGTATGCAACCGACGCAGAGAGCGCCTTTTGAAGTGTCCTCCCCATCCTCCGAAGAGGAAGAGGAGAAGGCGGAGGAAGCACCCAAGCGAGGAAGCGGAAGAAAGGGCATTCTAGTACCCTTCAAAGCGCTCAAAAAGGTCAAAGACCTCAAAACGGAGGACATCACATTCGGTCTCACCATCTTGAACACCATTGGAGGCATTCCAAGTTTGATCCTGACTACGATCAATGCGTATTACTATCGGGGAAATCCTAAGGTCGATTAGAAGGGGAAGCGACGCACGTGGCGATGTGTACCTTCTTGCTCTGCCCTTTAGTCCTTCCAGTACACCGCGATACATGCACTTTCGCTGAGAAACTCAATGACACTCTTTTGCCCAATTACGCAGTCTGTTTGTGATGTGTATCGTTTCAACTTATATATTGCTGAAGCTGCTCAACCGATCTTCTACAATGATGTCGATACAACGTGGGTATGTGTGGCACAAGCAACTCAGTTAGCGAAAGCCTGAATACCGGTGATACCCTTACCCAAGATCAACGTGTGAATGCCGTAACTTCCCTCGTACGTATTCACCGTTTGCAAATTTTGTACGTGTCTTCCACAGTGATACTCGTCGCTTGTTGCGTTACCTCCAAAGATGTCCAGCAAGCTCCTACTCTGTTGCAGCGCCTTGTTGCAGTTATTCCTCTTTGCTAGACTGACCATTTCGGGGCTCCATGCTCCGCTGTCTTTCATTCTGCCGAGTTGCAAGCTGCAAAGCAAACCGAGGGCGGCCTCGGTTTCAGCGTCGGCGAGTTTTTGTTGGACGAGTTGAAACCCTGCGATGGGACGACCGAATTGGGAGCGGTCGAGAGCGTATTGGCGCGCTTCCGCTATGCATGCTTCCAAAGCGCCCATCGCGCCCCAAGAGATACCGTAGCGTGCCGAGTTGAGGCATTCAAACGGCGATCCCAAACCGGGTCGAGCGTGAGGGAGGAGCGATTCATCGCGCTTTACACGAACGTCTTCCATAAAGATCGATCCAGTAACGGAAGCGCGTAGCTGAAGCTTATTCTTAATGGCCGGTGCCGAGAGACCGGGTGTACCCTTTTCGACGATGAATCCGCGAATTTTGTTATCCCACTTGCATTTGGCCCAGATGACAAAGACGTCGGCATGGGGGGAGTTGGAGATCCAAGTTTTACTGCCGTTGAGGATGATTTCGCCGTCACCGGTGTCAGTGGCGGTGGTTTCCATGCTCGAAGGATCTGAGCCGTGGTTTGGTTCCGTCAAGCCGAAGCAACCGACGAGTTCACCTTTGGCTAGCCTGGGCAAATACTTCTCCTTCTGCGCTGCAGTACCGAACTGGTTAATGGGTCCCATGACCAAGGAGCTCTGTACCGACATGATGGAGCGATACCCCGAATCGACTCTTTCAACCTCCCTTGCGATCAGGCCGTACGAAACGCTGTTGACACCGGCGCAACCGTAACCTTCGATGGTCGAACCGAGCAAGCCGAGCTCACCAAGCGATGGCAAGATGGTAGGATCCCACGATTCATTGCGGTACATCTCGGTGACTTTAGGTTTGAGCGTTTCCTGACAAAAATCGTGAGCGGTCTGTGCAATCGCCTTTTCGTCTTCCGAGAGTTGAGTCTCGAACATAGCCATGGGGTCTTCCCAGTTGAACTTGCTAAACTTGGTCATGTTGTACTTCTCAGGTGCGGTGTCGGGAGTCGTACCATAGCTGCGAGCAGGGTTGGCGGAGGAAGAGGAAGAGGAAGCTACAGCAAGAGGAGTGCGTGCGCCAGCGTTGGTGGCAACGCGACGCAGCGAAGGGAGAGCGTTGCGAAGTGCGTTCGACATCGTGCTTGTGATAGCGAAAAGAGAGTTGATGAGTAGGATAGGTGATGAATGCTAGTAACGTAACAAGGTGTGCTGATGGTCCGTATATGTACGAAATCAACCGAGGAGGTAGTGAAGCAGAGAAGGAAGGTTTGAATCAAGCGTGGGGAACGAGCATGAGCAGGTCACAATTGCGGGGCAGTCCGTGGGCAGGAAAGCACTGTGGCGTCGTTACCTTGCGGCTCTTCTCGAGTCCACGCCTACACGAGAGCAAGCAACAAACGGCCTTGTTTTTAGCCGGTGAATGAGGATCCTTACTACCGGTCACTTACCCAAGCCCCGTTTGTTTGCCTATGTGCCTGTTTGCCGCTTGCCACGCGAGACTCTCGCTCAGGCGAAATCTTCTTGTCGACCGAACCCCGAATTTGGGCTTTGCTGTAACGTCGGCACTTTCGCATTGAACGACCGAACTCCGCAAATGTGGCCGCATCTAGAGACGCTCTAACATGTGCCTTCGTTTCTCTCAGTCGCACTCAACGGTGTCTTTCTGCACTGATTGGCGAGCTCGAGCCGTCTATGGCGATGCTCAGGGAGCCCTTGAAGTTGATCGTTCCCGACTCGACAAGCTGTCCGATGTCGTGGCACAAAGAAGAAGCGACCAACCCAAAAGCCAGTGTTAGGTTCCGTGCTTATTACCGCACTCAAATGCGGAGTTTGCGTGCGGTCTTTAGTTCGACTGGCGGCCGATGCTGTCCGAGCCTACAATTTCGTTGAAGCTGGTCGAACTTGCACGGCCTCGTCGATGAAATTTGCCAAAATTATCACAATCCGCAAAAAAGAAACGTTAAACGAAGGTCCAGAAAACGGCATTGTTACTGTGACTGTAGCTAGAGCTTATCGGGGCTGAGATTAATGGGCAATCGCGACTGTAGCGGATACAGCGTCTCAAGCGGCTACGACCGTATCGCCAAAGGTGACCCGATCACTTGCTCTTGATCGGGTATCATCTCGCTCTCTCCATTCCACTGCTCGTATTTCTTACAGCTACTATCCCACCACTCCCCCACTCAGCCGCCGCAACCCTTCCTAACAGCCTATACACTGGTATCGACCATACACATATCGTTAGCACCGCACAAACCTCCAAGTTGGTCATTTCCTTCACGCCTGGTGGGTTTGCACTATCTACCACGTCCCAGTCGAGTCTTCCACCGGGCAACTTGGGTCGATGGATCGTGTCGTAACGATGCTGATGCCATGCATGTGTGGTGAGAGTATGATGTCGGACTAGCCAGACGTGTGATGCTAGAGGGAGGAGTGCGATGGAAGAGACTGCGGACCATGCAGTGCTGGGTGGTGAAGCTGCGGAAGAAGGTGTGAAGGGCCAGGACGCATGCGAGAGCGCGATGTAATGTATCGGTGCCGCGAGCAGGGCCGGTAGAAGAGGCTGAAGCGGTACGTCATCAATGAGTGTGACTAGAAGCGTTATGCCTATGGCTAAGTAGAGCGCTCGAAGACCTGTTCGGCGTGCTCGAGCAGCATTCGATTCCATGTATTGCGAAAGGGAGAGCAGGCCGAGCGCCAGACATATTAGGGATGCGACGCCGACACACGCTACGAAGAGCAAAGTCAGAGCTTTGAGAAGCATCTTCGATATGATACGCACGACGACGACGTCCAGCGCCAACGTAAAGCTGAGAGTGTGAGAATGCGTATCACTGAAGGAGCAAAGAAGCTAGTGTCAGGAAGAAGTGTAACCAAGCTGAGAGGTGGAGGAGGAGGTTGAATATCCGACTTCCGAAATCTGCACGATGTGTTGCTTCTTTCGAGATTTTTTTCGACAAGCCGTTGAAATTTGAGCTTTTGAACCCTGGCTTCCAAGCAGAGTGGCTGCACAAGCACTGAACATTCAACAAGCTGAATGACCATCTTCCATCACCACCACATTCCTCTAGCATCTCGACCACAACGAAGCGATATGCCGCCAGTAGCATCTAGCTCACGCGGGGAGGCATCCACCTCAGTCTCTCCCTCGAAAGCCTCCTCCAGCAAGAATGCGGTGCAAGAAGTAGCCAAATCCGCTTCGGATCCACCCAAGCACACCACTTTTTCCTCGATCGGTATCTCACCTATGCTCATTCGCAGTCTAGCATCACTCCAGATCAAGGTGCCTACTCCAATTCAGAGCCTCACCATACCTTCCGTTCTCGAAGGACGAGATCTCGTAGGTGGAGCGCAAACAGGTTCCGGTAAAACGCTTTGCTTCGCCTTACCAATTCTCAACCGTCTCATCAAGGACATGGTTGGAGGGTTCGCCGTAGTTCTTACACCCACTCGCGAGCTCGGCGTGCAGCTGCACGAGCAATTTGTTGCTGTAGGCGAAGGTGCGAGGATGGGTCTTCGTTGCGCACTTGTGCTGGGTGGAATGGACATGATGAAGCAAGCTTCTGAACTGGCGAATCTTCGACCTCATGTTATCGTGGCTACTCCGGGACGTCTGGTAGATCATCTCAGGAGCGGAGGAGGAGAGGAGTGGGGCTTGAGGAGATGCAAGTTTCTGGTATTGGATGAAGCGGATAGGTTGTTGACGGATACGTTCAAGCCAGAGCTGGATTACCTGTATTCGGTTCTACCGTCGAAGAAGACGCTCCAGACGTTGCTCTTCACGGCGACACTGACGGAAGAAGTGGAAGGATTTGCGAAAGCCAAGAGACCCGAAGGCAAGCTTCCACCGATGGTATGCAAGATCGAAATGGATACAAAGACACCAGAGACCCTCGAGCAAAGGTACGTCTTTGTACCGTCTCACATCCGCGAACCTTACCTCTATCATATCATGCGCCACCCACCGATCAAGCCTAGCTCGGAACGAGTGCGAAAGCTCAAAGCCAAACGAGATGCTGAGAGGGAACGCAAAGCGGAGAACGAACGCAAAAGAGGCAAGCGACCTCGTGCGCACCACGATTCTGACAGCGAAGAAGACGACGACGAAGAAGCGGCACTTCTCACACTCCCTGCTACGATCATCTTCACTGCTCGATGCAAAACTGCAGCCACCCTGTCGGGGATGCTAAGTGAACTTGGAATCCCCAACGTCAGCCTGCATTCTCATCTTCGTCAGAGCGAGAGAAGCGAAAACTTGCAAATGTTCCGAGCGCAACGTGTACCCGTTCTCATCGCTACCGACGTCGGTTCTCGTGGTCTCGACATCCCCGACGTAGAACTGGTGATCAATTGGGACCTACCATCTGCATGGCAAGACTACGTTCACAGAGTCGGTCGTACAGCACGTAACGGCAAACGCGGCTTCGCAGTCTCCTTCATCACCGAAAGAGACATCGATGTGATCCACACGATTGAAGAAAAGATCAATATCAAATTGACTCAGTTGGAAGGATTGGAGAATGAAGATAAGATTCTGGAAAAGCTCAATACGGTCGCGACGGCCAAGAGGGTAGCTACGATGGCGTTGCACGATGGAGGGTTCGGGGAGAGGCAGCAGAGGAATAAGGAGAAACAGCTGGCGAGGGAGAAGGCCGAGAAGAGGGCTGCGAAGAAGGCCAAGCGGGCGACGAGTGGCAAGGTTGAAGCCTGAGGGCGCACTTCACAGTATCGTCACCATAGTTCCCTTCTTCGAGTATGTATTAGTATCAGACGCAACTATCACTTTCGCACATCTATCCGACGGTTTTGAGGATGAACACTCGTGAGCCGCAATAAGCAAGACAGGATGAAAGGTTAAAGAGCTTCTGAGGCAGAGAAACAAAACAAAAAATATCCGGTCTGCCGGAATCGAACCGGCGACCTATGGTGCTATTTCCTGTAGAACAGGACTAGGGGGTTTCCAATTACAAACCATCGCTGCTTCCAACTGAGCTAAGACCGGAGTGTGCTCAATGTCTGTAAAGAAACGTATATATAGTCAGAGGCTCAAAGACAAGCGTCTCAGTTGAAAACGCAACACGTTGCACGCCGTGAACTGTCCTTTCACACATTATTCTATCAAATGCATCGGCGAACAAAAGCAACGCCATCGTACAGCGCACAGCAAATCGGTCTGCACACCGACACCATATGTGTGTATGTCGTGGGTACGATCTCAACCGCTCCGACTATACCCTCCTGAAGTCTTGGTTCCGAATGAAGGTTGACTTTCTTGACGATCTACCAAGCTTTCCGGCGGAATCTGAAATTCACGTGTTACACTCAGCCGTAGAAAGCGGAGTTGAAGGCGCGTGCCTAGCTGCTGTGCTATCCGAACTTGAACGCCTTGGTTTTGGGCTGTCATTGTCGAGTCATCCCTGTTGCATCCCGTTTTATGACTCTCAGAAAAGAACGATTCGGCTATCATCCATTGTGCCCAAATTATACACCCCGAGGCTGGAATCGAAGTGATTGGCGTTGACGGTCCTATCGGCGACCCAAGCTATCGTGGCTCACGTATGTCCGTTTCGGATGGTGATGGAAGTGTAAAAGTCGTGATTGCGTGCAACGTAAGAGTGCTTGTGATTGCCGCTCCGGCGTTTCTGAGATAAGTTACGAGTCCTTAGTGTGGTGAGTTCGGATGTTGTACCGCCGTCTTCCATCGGAAAGAGTGCTCTGGAAGCTATCACCTTTCGGCTGTGCTGGGAGAAGAAAGCGGTGCCTCGCTTGAGCACTGGCAACGGTAAGCAAAAGCAGGCTCAGCAGCTCAAAGATAGCATCAGGTACCATCCTTCCAATGGAGTGCCCATCTACGCACCTTTCCCACGAGCTGGTTCAGGCGAGGCCAACATCCGCGGGGTAAGAGGAGCCTAGAGATCGTCGACGCACACGTTGCGTTCAGGCCGCGTGTGTTGGCGGTGCTGATAGCTGTCAAAATCAAGTTGGGACAGCTGGAAAAGCTCAGTTTCGGTGCACAAAATGCGGACCCTGAATCACAAGGTAGCCTTGCGGGCCGATGCGTTTTGACACCCCGTCGTGCCTGACTCCTTCTCTCCTTTGCTCTACATCGTGTACCGAACGAACGAGTAACGGGATGGCAACGTCTTGGCAAAGAACAAGGTGCCCGTACGATCGTCGGAGATCAGTCTGTTCAAATTGTCGTAGTCGGCACAGCTCTTCGCGAAGCGAAAAGGTGCGATCGCGCCTGAAGCTCTCTTCTTGATCTCGAATCTGTTCGGCTGTGTAACAAAGTCGGATGATGGAACACCGCGTTTTGAGATGGTCTCGGATATAATTGAATAGCTACGGATCACGCAAGACCGATCACGGGACGAATAGATACGAAGATAGGAAGGGGATGGAGGGAGAGGCTCAGAGTGGGGGCGAGAGGCGAAGGGCTATGCCGCACAACGTGGTGGTTCTTCACAAGCCTCGGCTATGCTGTTGAAAAGACACCAGCAAGCTCCGCGGGTAACTCCAATACCCAGCCTCCCTCCCTGCAGGGTTCTCCGCGTTTGACAGCTGACACGCTTGCTTTCCCTTTCCCTCTCGTTCAATGTTGCAAATGACTCGCTCGCTACGCTACTTGGACTTGGCATTGTCTCCCCTATCATGACTCCGGAATGACGAGTCTTGGCCAACACTAAGACCACATGGACGGCGATTGAGTATGCTGTGCAACACGAGCGACGTCCGCCGGCAAGCAAGCAAGCAAAGAACGCAGGATGCGAGTCTCACGCCTCTCCCGCTCAGTCTCTGCGCCGTTCCTGGACATCGCTGCGCACTAATGAGCGTGTGAGCATGTGCCTCTGTGCCGTTTGTGACAGCATGAATAGCTGAGTTGGAGCGTCCCCTTCCATCCCATTGATGCTCCTGCCCTGAAAGCTATAAAAGTCACCCTCTTCCTCGTCCCTCCCCGCTCCTCGATTCTCATATCACTACCCAAATACACAATCTACCAGGACAACACTCAAAGACAACTCTCCACCTTGACTACCGCAACAACCACTACACCCACTACCACAAGCACCAACTCTTACATGTCCCTTCTCCCAACCTCGACCCTCCTCACCGCATCGGACAACTTCGCTTCCAAAATGCTCTCCTTCCTCCGCAAGTCCAAATCTTCTTCCTCCGACACCTCTTCGGTTATGGCAAACCCCAACAGCTCGGAGACGACGCTCGTCTCCGCCCCCGCCTCTGCTTCTGCTGAGGCTAAGCGTAAGCCAGCAAAGTACTACACCGAGCCCTACGCAGCCGAATTCACCGGCCTCTCCACCATGGGAGGCGGAATGCCTTCGCTCGCAGGAGCCCACTTTATGGCTCCCCCTCCTCTCAAGGCTACCAAGAAGAAGGTCGTCGTCAAGATGGTTCCCTCCCAACCTTTTGTCGGCGCTGATGGGGCTGCCACGAGTTCGGCTTCGTTTGTCGATGCCAAATTGGACACTGTTCAGGGTATGTTTGCTCCTCTCTCCCCTTCTACCTCTCCTTCTTCCAGTTGTTCGGTAGGGGGTAAACAACGCGCGGGAAAGGGAAAGAGCGCCAAAGAGCTGGTCGAAGAGATGTATGGCGCAGGTGCAATGGGTATGATCGGTGGACCGGTGTTGGCTTACTCGATGGCGAAGGCGACAAAGAATGCAAAGGTACAGTGAAATCCTTTCTACCCCTTGTCTATCATTCTACCACCCCCATCCGCCCCTTCTTTTGTCTTCTCGCAAAAGACGGGGCGTGTGACGTTAAAATGATGGGTAGGATTTCCTGTTTATCGGGCTTCTTCAATCCTTCTCTGATCTTGAACCGCGCAAACCGCAACCGCTTAGCACTCTCGTTGACGTGCAAGAGAGAGAAGAGTTCTCGTACTGACGACGTGTACGTCACCTCTTTCCTATCTGACGCTCGGTTTTCGTTGCGCATCGTTGGCAGAAAGGTCCTCGTTCGAAACGCTCTCTACGACCGTAACCGCCTCGACTTCTTCCTCCGCTTCTTCGGGGGAGGAAACCCACTCGTATCAAAGAAAACTCAAGAAACAGCATAAAGCATTCTTCAACAACGCCTTCGCCAACACCTAAACACCTCTTAGGTCGACATATCGTTTTAAAGTATCATCATCAAAGGCAAAACACCTCACTTTGCATGGCCAGTTCGAAACTTGACCCTTGTAGCAAGTCGAGATCTCGACCATGCAAGATTGCGCAACTTAGACACCGGAGCACAAGCCATGCGCTTTCTAGCTCCTCGTCCCATCGTCCGCTGCCTCGCTGTTGCGAACCCCATGCAATCGACCCTCGACAAAGGCAGCTCAACCTTCTTTCATGCTGCCTTCAGCAAGCGCGACATCTTTCTCGTCGCACGCTTGGCGACACACACACACACATCTCGGCAGCTCCGGACAAGACTTTTACTTGCTCCCCTCAGCTCGATGTCCTAGCTTCTCTCCCTTAACGCAAATCTTCTCATGACCACAGAAGATGACGTTGGAGCCAAAGCTTTTACGATCAAACATCCAGGCTGCATTCTTTTGCCTCGTTTGCCAGCTCGTAATTGCCGAACAAGACGTTTGTACGGCACAAACCTTTCCAAATCCCCTCCTAAACTTAGTGCCCTGCTCAAACCTCATGTTCCCCCTCTTTTCTGTGCCTTTGTTGGATTGCGTTTCAGAAACTTCTTCTTCCGTCAATCTCAACTACCTGGTGACGATCTCGTGTGTGAGAATGAAGTGAGTGCCTTTCATTGAGATGACTAGATTACAAATTACGCCTTCATTAATCCCAACGCCTCTCAAAGATCATGCTCGTCTTTCATCACGACATCCTCGCTGGGTTGAGGTTCAGGGAGCAAATCCACTTCGTGCGGCCTTGGTGAAGCCGATTCTCCTCCTTCAACTGAACTCGCCAATAGGGTAGCTGGTGGAGGTGGCGTCTGAATGTCGATCGAAGACCGTCTTGATCTCTCCTCTGCCGCAGGGATCGTATCCGACACTTCCACTCCCGACCGCACTTGTCCCCTCTCTCCTTCCGCTTCCATTGCCATCTCAGCACCGACGCGCGGGGCTGACGTAACCGTCCTATCCCCGTCCTCCCCTCCCTCCTCAACAACCGGTGTTGGAGTCTGCACACCGGGTCCAGGACTGGCAGTAGCATTCCTCGCCATCGCGGCAGCATGCTTCTTCTTGGCAGCGGCATACCTTTCCTTTGCTGCGTTGTTCCTCTTCGCCTTTTCCTCGGCTTGTTTCGTCGCTATGGCTTGTGCTTTTGCTTCATCTGCCAGATCGTGTTCCCACATCTCCGCTAGGTGTTCGGCGAATCTTGCGTGGAGTGGCTTCCACTTTCTACCCGACCCTGTCTCCGCAGAAGGTGTGAAGGAGGAAGAAGAGGTGATGCCTTCGAGCGCAGCTTCAATGTCGTCCGTCGGCGGGAATTTGAATCCGTGCTCCCCAGTGATGAGCTTGGCACGTGCGCCACCATAAGAGGAGACGAAAGGGAAGTAGCCCAAAGCGCCATCGTCAAAGACGTTTTCGCGCGCTCTGACATTGATCACCGGTTCGCCTGTCTCGATCTTGCCTGCAGCGGAGGAGGCGTTGTTGGCCTTGCTCGGTCGAGAAGAAGACGAAGCTTTGGTAGACGGACTCGGTCGAAGGTTGGAAAAGCCTTTTGTGCGAAGTGGACGGAAGTCGAATAGGTCGCGGAAGGCAATGCCTTGCGGTTTTCCATTCACGAAGAAGCCGATCTTGGATCCTGCAAGCTTTGGAACGGGTCGAAGGGATGGGGTAGATGGACCAGAAGGCTTCTCTTTTGTACCCGGATTTTTGCGGTTTTTGACCTTGGCTGAACCTCCTCCGCCGCCGCTAGTGCTAGCTGCTGGCGCACCGCTGCCATTCCCATTGCCTGCAGAGCCATTCATTCCATCACTGCTTGAGGATGCCTCTTGTTGAGGATCAAAGGGCTCGAAAACACCTGTACCCTCAATACCCTTCAGTGCCTCCTCAATGCTGTTTCCCTTTCGACTGCGTTCCATCAGCTGCTCCATCTCCCTCGTGCGTGGGTACTCGAGACTCTCAAAGTACAGCTGGCCCTTGTAGCGAATAGCGATACGCTCCCGTTTGATGTTCGCGGGATCGCTCTCGTCTTGCGGTGGTGGAAGGGTCGGAAGCTTGATATATAGTCCGACGACATCGCCCGCTTTAAAAGGTTTCCCGTATGGCAACGGTCGAGAGAGTGTAACTTTATCGCCGGTCTTGTCCCTGAAGCCATACGAGTAGCCGTCAAATCCTACCGGTGCGTTGACGGGAGCCTCTCGCCTTCCCCAGCCCAATCGAAGATGCGGACCGTCTCTCATTGCTGCTGATGGAGGATGCGGGGAGCCAACACCAGGAGCGAGGTGCTCTGGTGGAAGGATCTCGATCTCGGCATACCACTCGCCTTGGCGGACCCCAATGTTGGTTCGTGCGCTGCGGAAGCCCTTGTCTGTGGAGATGACATCGGCATCAGCCGAAATATGGGTGAAAGGCGACCGGTCGGACCAGCACCAATGCACGGTGGGTGGTTGAGTCTCGAGCGTTTTAAACACGGTCTGTGGAAGGTGCTGGCTTGCAGGACCTGCAGCGGTGTAGCGCCAACCATTACGATTGATGGCAAAGTTGACGGTGTTGTACAGCGTCGTCGAGCCGGGAACGGAGGCGAGATGAGGAGAAGGGGCAAAGTCTTCTGCGTCGTTCTTGCGGAGTGGTGGACCGCGGTAACCTTCTGGTACGGTATGATGTGATTGATGCGAAGGCGTAGGTGTGGAAGAAGCACCATCTGGTGTCGATCGACCATCATCTTCGGAGGACGGACTGGATCTACCAGACGGTGGTATGGATGGTGTTCTGGAGCCTGACGGTGTTGGAAAGTGGTCCAGAACATGCGGTGTCGATCGGGCAATGTAAGCTTTGTGCCCTTTGAAAGCTGGCGCCGGGGTGGGAGAGGTGGCTCGGTCAGCGTGAGAAGGCGGCGATGAAGGTGGAAGCTGAGGTGAGGAGGGCTGATGTGGCGGTGATGACGGTAAGCTTGTGCTAAGATCAGCTACGCCATCGAGCTGCATAAGGTCCTCATACTTTCTCTTGTTGGTGCTTGGCTCATGTCCGGTGCCGTTCGTGGGACTTGCGCTGTCGTCGATGAGCCCGTTGAAAGGAGCATCATGGGCTAGCGGCAGCCTGGTCTGGTGATCTACGTCCATGACATGAGCTCAGATGGACCAGCAGATGTATAGATGAGGAGTCGGAGGATAAGAATGAACAGGA
This sequence comes from Pseudozyma tsukubaensis, assembly GCA_001736125.1. NCBI lineage: Eukaryota > Fungi > Basidiomycota > Ustilaginomycetes > Ustilaginales > Ustilaginaceae > Pseudozyma > Pseudozyma tsukubaensis. The sequence continues at coordinate 219,875 of MAIP01000020.1, read as the reverse complement.
CTGCTCGAGGTGGAGAGAAGAAGCTGTTCAAGAGCGGACCCTTAGTTGGCACTTTGACTCCACGTGATTGTGTCCTTTGCGAAAAGTGCCACTTTCGAAGACTCTCTATGTCCAGCACAGAAAAACAGAAAGATATCCGCGTCGCGCGTCGTGGCTAAATTGCTCTTTCCCACAGCAGACAGCGACACAAAAATTATTTTGAGATTAAGTCAATTCCACAAAAAACACCTTTATTTTATCGACAGCTGCGCTCTGTGCGAGCCTGTGTGTGTGTGTGTGTGTGTGTTACTTTTGCACCCTGAGCTCGGTAGGTCAACCTCGAGAGCAACACTTTCAGATGCATGTCAGAACACAGCTCAATCAGCGAAAAGTTACCTCAAGACGTCCATCATCGTATTCTTGGTCAGCATCAACACGAACAGATATCGATCATTGCCATCATGAACTCGAATCAATTACCACCAGAGACACCACGCAGGCAATTGCTAAAACGCATCCACCGCAGGAGCTCCATCCTACCTACCACCGAGATTTCGTCTCATCTAGCACCATCATCATCCACTACAACAGCTCGAGCATCGTCGCGGCGTACTTGTTTGGCTCCTGATAATGCGTCACCTCTTCTCGGCAACGCTGCACTAGAGAAACATGATGAGGCGGAGGAACACTACGAGCATGCCAACGAGGAGGAGGACGATGCCTATGGTCAGCGCGCACAGTCGGGAAGCTACAGTCAGGACGCAGAGGTTTATGAGCACGATGAGCACGGAATCAGCGGAGGAGAGGACGAAGAAGGCGACGAAAACGGCGAGCAGGCAGCGTGGGCGCAAGTAGACGAACTTATGGACACAGTCCAACTCAAGAATCAGCGCATCCTCGAACTCGAAAAGAACCTATCACAGCTTCAACGTGACTTGCAAACGGAGAGGGACCGCTCAAAGCCCTCCAAAGGCGCCAATCCCGGGGCTGGTCAAGAGAAGGGCCTGACACGCGCAGCAGCCATCAAGCTAGAACGCGAGTTCCTCTCACAAGAAATGATCCTTAAAGGTCTTCAGCGCGATAACGAAGACAAGACGCTCGAGGTAGAAACCTTGCGAAGAAAAGTCAAGATCATGTCGGACTTCCTCGCACGACAATATGGACCTGATGACTGGGAAGCTGTCGTGTCTGCTTCATCGGGTCAAGTGGTGCCTTCAACGGCTGCTGAAAAGAGTGCTGCTGCAGCGAGTCCAGAGAAGGAGAGCCTTAGTGCTGTGGCTCGCATGCTCAGCGCTGCCAATGCCGGCAGTCCTAGAGCGGCGAATAGGGCCAAGTTTACTCCCGTTCTTGGCGGAGATGCCAACTCGAACCCTTTCTCTCCACAATCATCGAGTCCGAGCAAAGCTCTCAACAACGACGATGTGCTCATCCCAACCATTGCTAGGCTGCAGACTCCTGCTTCTAGCCCAAGCAAGCTTTTCGTCTCTTCATTTGGCAATCGTCGCACCTCGCTCGACGGAGTCGAAAGATCAGAAGATGCTGAAGAAGATGATCAGGCTGGTGCTCAGCAGCAACAACTTTCGCCATCGGCATTGCACGAAAGTAAGGCCAACATTGGCTTTGGGCTACCAGCTGGTCTGGACCCCAACGTGTTGTTGGCGTCGATCGAAAGTGTTAAGCTTTTGATGCAAGGCTTCGAGAGGAAGAATGCGATGCGTAGAGCCGAGTTGGAAACCACAATTGATAATGCGATTCAGGCCGAGCGTAGAGCGGAGAGGTTGCAAGCGTCGGCATCCGCCAATGCTCACGAGACGACACCTGTCAGTGCTTCTTAGGATTATATCCGAGGTTTTGTACGCCAGACAGCGGCATAAAGCGCTTAATTCGTTGTTGATCTACCCTTTAGCGAGGCTGACATTACAAACCCTGTTTCTGAAGCTGTCAGACGATGCACCGAGAATAGGCGACCACACTGAATTGACTTGCTTAGAGAATCTGTCTTCTTCGCTTGGGCAGAATCGTGGATTCGTATGACAGAGCGATAATAATGCATGGTATATAGCCGCCCTGCATCGAAGGCAAGTTGGCCGAGTGGTCTAAGGCGTAGCATTAAGGAAGATATCCTGGGCAATCAGGAAGACCTGCTATCTTCGGGCGTGGGTTCGAATCCCACACTTGTCACCATTCTTTTTGTCCTTTTTTGCTGCGGACTGGACCAGCTTTATCGCTGCACATAACAAGCTTATCATGAACCTACATTTGCCGCTTTACACTGAATCGAGGAGACAGACAGTCAACGAGGGCCCAAACAAGGGATGGTGCATGAAGGAATGCTGAGATTGAGATACAAATACATGAAGAATTGATGCGGTGGTAGTGGGTGGGTGGTGAATCATTAGAATGCGATCAAGCAGCATACGAAGGCATGACCACATCGTTTGAGTGCCCAAGTTTCTGTTCGCTTGGACGCCACAAGCTTCCCCCGCGTCTAGCTGCGAGACGAAGCAGCCACTCTCCTATCCTCATCCTGCTGCTCCCTAATCCTCCTCTTCTGCAACATGTCACCAATCACTGACCTGTAATACGTTCCGTCAAATCCATTCTGATCCATCCTCGGGTACTCTGGCAACCCAAATTTGCCCTTTCTCGAAACACCACCTTCGCTGTTGGCTCCTGCGAAGACGTAAGGTCTCAACTTGGTCTCTGCCAAACCGGGAGGTACGACGTAGTTGGGTACCCTCGCTTCATCGATTTGCTTTGTCTTGAGGTGCCAGTATCGTTCGTTTCCATTCTTATCGTAAAGTTGGTTGCCACGAGGATCAGAGGTAGCGATACGTTTACGTCGCATAATGTTGCCTGTACGTGTACCTTTGAAGAAGTCACGGTTGGCTTTCTTCGAGTTAAGTGGGAGGCGAGACGCCTTGGAGAAGGTGACCTGCGTTGGTTTGAACATCGTGGCTTCTTCAGAAGGCTCCGAGTGTGTGAGGATAGCGTGAGTGCTCTGGCGGGTCCGTGTGTGTGATATGCGACGCCTCTAAGAGATGGCGAGGATCAAGTAGGTCAAGTGCGAGAAGGTGAGTAGAAGAACGTTGTGCAAGAAGGAATGGTTGAATATCAAAAAAGTGTGAACGGCTCGCGCGCCATTCGGAACCGGAATTAATTTGTAACAGCCGGAAGTGTTAGGCCGAGTCTACCCTCTGTGCGAAGCTCAAGAATTCCAATCCCTTCGCAGCACAACCCTTCTGCAGCTCCGCATCATACTTGGCAGCAGCAGATAGCGCGCCCTTCTAAGAGCTCTTGACGTTGATGCTGCAGTCCAGGACAGACAGCACAGCTCAGCCCTGCGTTGGTAGAGCTGCTCGCGGTCACACAAGATGCAGACATGATCACCTTTTAGAGAGTTGCAGCTCCGCAGCTTTGGGCGACCCCTCGGTGCTGCTACCATTGATTGCGACTTTGGCAAAAGAGGGGTAAATGAAACCTCAGCTTGGCGATTGCGAACGGAATGCAGCCTGTGCAATCGAGGAGAGCGCATTGCTGCAAGTTAGTTAGACGATCAGCTTGTGCTTCGGCGTCTAACGAAGCAATTGAGCCTTGAGCAGCCTTTGTGCTGTGCTGCAATTGGCCACCAGGTGATTTTTTGTCCCGATGCTGCATGACGCCCAAAAAGGGATCGGCAAATTTTCGGAAGGCTCTTTCAGGGAAGGGTGTAAATTGAGAAATCTGAGAAGGTCGAAATTTTGAAGAGCATCAGAATTGCCGAAAATTTCTTCGCTCCTGTTGCCTATCCTCTCAGCTCTCTCTCCCTGGCACGAGCCAAATCGATTTGGACGAGGAAATTTTTGACGTGAATTGCAGCTACCCTTTTCCAGCAGGCGGAAGATATTGCAACACACAGAGTGCTATCCTGCTGCTTTCTTTTCGTTTCCAAAATGAAAGCGCAGTTGCAACAGTAGCCACACAGTGCGTACCGAAAGATCTGCCTTCTCGCGGCTTCTGTGCTTGAGCAACCTGCAAAGAACAGCCAACAGCGAGCACGCACTTCGCCGTCACTGGCAACAATACATCTGTCGTCAATACCACCACCTCTTCATCATCTGCAGCTGCGACCGTTTCGTCCCGTACTGCTACCCTTTTCCCCTCCGACTTTCCCTTTTCGTCGACCTTGCTTTCATCGTCAGTTCCGACTTCAGCGGGCTTGCCGATCTTAGGTCACTCTCCTGGAAACGGAATCCTTCTCAAGAGACAACTACACGAGTCGTCTCTACCTTTCCTGTCACTAAGCGCAACATTCACTTGCTGCGCTCTTCAACAACAATTTGCTTCCTTTCGTAGCTTTCCGTTGAATCTATCGCCAATATGCCCCCCGTCTCTGCTTCCAAGGCCAAGCGCCAGGCGTAAGTATCTCCTTTCACGCAGCCCGATTGACACTCGCACCAACTTGAAAGTCAAACTGACCATTGGTTCATTCGTATCATATCTCTGTGCTTCGTGACAACAGCGAGAAGGCCGCAAAAGCCGCTGCCAAAGGCGAAAAGTCGTCCAAGTCCTCCTCCAAGTCCGGCACAACTAACGGCACTGCTGAGACTCCCATGACCGACCTTTCCGCCAACGCCTCGGCTGAGGACCTCGACATGAAGAAGCTTCAGATTGCTACCGAGCGTAACGCTTCCGGTGTTATCACCTCGGACAAGCAGTCGCGTGATATCCACATTGACAACTTCACCATGTCCTTCCACGGTCGTCTCCTTATCGACACTGCCACCATCCACCTTAACTACGGTCAGCGTTACGGTCTCCTCGGTGAGAACGGTTCGGGTAAGACCACTTTCCTTGCCGCTCTCGCTGCTCGTGATGTCGAGATCCCCGAGCACATCGACATCCACATCGTTTCCGGTGAGGCTGAGCCTTCCGACACCAACGCTGTCGACTACGTCGTTGCTGCCGCCAAGGCCAAGGTCGCCAAGCTTGAGAAGGAGATCGAGGAGATGTCCGTTGCCGATGTCATCGACGAGGTCACCCTCGAGATGAAGTACGAAGAGCTCGAGGAGCTCGACCCCAGCACTTTCGACGCCAAGGCCGGTATGATCTTGCACGGTCTTGGTTTCTCCACCGAGATGATGAAGAAGCCTACCAAGGACATGTCCGGTGGTTGGAGAATGCGTGTCACCCTCGCCAAGGCTCTTTTCATCAAGCCTCATTTGTTGCTCCTCGATGAGCCTACCAACCACTTGGACTTGGAAGCCGTCGTTTGGCTCGAGGCTTACCTTTCCACCTACAACCACATTCTCGTCCTCACCTCGCACTCGGCCGATTTCATGGACACCGTCTGCACCAACATTCTCGATTTGACCCCTCAGAAGAAGTTCTTGACCTACGGTGGTAACTACACCACCTACGTCCGAACCAAGGAGGAGAACGAGACCAACCAGATGAAGGCTTACGCCAAGCAGCAGGAAGAAATCGCCCATATTAAGAAGTTCATTGCTTCCGCCGGTACTTACGCCAACTTGGTCAAGCAGGCCAAGTCCAAGCAAAAGATCATTGACAAGATGGAGGCCGCCGGTCTTATTGAGCCTGTCTGGGCGCCCAAGCCTTTGCGATTCACTTTTGAGGATGTTCGTAAGATGCCTCCTCCTATTATCGCTTTCAGCGACGTCGCTTTCTCGTACAGCGGTAAGAAGGAGGATTTCCTCTACAAGGATCTCAGCTTCGGTATCGACATGGACTCGAGGGTCGCCATTGTCGGTCAGAACGGTACCGGTAAATCGACACTGTTGAACCTTATCACGGGTGCACTCAACCCTGTTGAAGGTACGGTGCAGAGGCACGCCGGATTGAAGTTGGGCAAGTACTCGCAGCACTCTGCTGATCAACTTCCTTACGACAAGTCGCCACTCGAGTACATGGAGAGCAAGTACAAGGAGAAGTTCCCCGAGAAGGACTTGCAGTTTTGGCGTGGCCAATTGGGTCGATTCGGTCTTTCCGGTGCTCATCAAACTTCGGCCATTCGAACGCTCTCGGATGGTCTTCGTAACCGTGTCGTCTTCTCCCAACTCGCCATGGAACAGCCTCACGTTTTGCTGCTCGATGAGCCGACTAACCACTTGGACATGGGTTCGATCGATGCGCTTGCTCAGGCGATCAAGGTGTTCGAAGGAGGTGTCGTGATTGTATCGCACGATTTCCGTCTGATTTCGCAGGTGGCAGAGGATCTTTGGGAGGTCAAGGATAGGAAGATCGTCAACTTGTCCAAGCAGGACGTGTCGATCCAGGATTACAAGAAGAAGTTGATGAAGAACTCGGCAGAGGCGATTGAGCGCGCTAAGCTTTTCGCCAAGGGTAAGGCGTAAAGTTGCTTTCCTCACTTTGATTCATGTCTTCCAAAATAACGAAAGCGAAGCAGGGCTCACGAGGACCATTGAGAGTGGCCGTGGCTTCTGCTTAGCTTTACGTTCCTCTCTGTTTCCCGATCTGTAATTTGTCTCTTTTCCAGCTTTTTGGTTGCAAAATATGCATTTCTTGTTGCTTTCAAAGGCCTTCGTGCGTGAGTGTATGCTAGCGGAAGGACCGAATGAAACACCGAATGCCTTGTTACGAGCCAGAAGCCGAGCAAGTCAGCCTCTTTCGAAGCGGACGGCATGCAGGCTGGTTCGCTTGCAACAACAGCCAGCACGAAACGATGCAGACTTTTCACTACGTATTGTAAAGATCGTTCACGCTAATGCGCCAATGCATGAATATGATACAAAGTCATGAGACGAGGTGACGAAAGAGGACCGACATCAAGCGCGATACTTGCTTTCCAGCTTGCCCCCCTACAGTTTGCGGCGCCGCTCTTCTACCTCTGCCCGATGCACTCTGGCCCTAAAATGCCCATCTCTACCCATTTCTCGATCAGATCGCACACCCCTGGATACCCTACCCCCGCTCCCCCCGCACCGCTCGTTGTCGTTGGACTCTGTCCACCCCCATTTACCCCCGCGCTCCCACCCGCGCTTCCGCCAGACCACTTGAACTCTCTATAATCAAACAGCCTATTCTCGCTTCCAAACGCGACAAAATGGGCAAATAGCGAATTGAAGTGCCCTTCGCAGCAGAGATGGACCAATCCTGCGAACTGGGCGTGGTAAATATGCGCAAAAACCCTCAGCAATTGCTTGTAGATATGCTTGCACGTTGTCAGGAAAGTAGGTGGGAAATCTCGACTCGCTTTGGTTGGGAAAGTGGCTTCGTCTGCCAGCAGGCCACCTACCCACGTCATAACGTAGTCGATGTACTGAGGTGCGGGAAGTTTAACTTGTTTTCGATTCTGATCGATCCAAGTGTAGTCCAAATTGATACCGGCTGACATGGTAGGGTTGGCCGTGGGGGTGCAAAATTCGGTAAGGACACCGTAGAATTGATTGAGATTGTTGAAAAAGTCAAAGAGGTTGACGGCGATCCATTCTTTCGGATCGACGTATTTGGGGACCGAAGAGATGGTTTTGAGGGATCCTTTGACGAGAGAGGAGTTGACAAACGGCGCACACAGGTAGAGCGGTTTACCGTTCGAGCCAAGCGTAGCGGACGATGAGGAGGGCGAGGTGGGTGAACGTGGATAGTTGCCAGATTGGAGCGAGGAAGGGTCGAAAGTGGGCATGTTCGGATGCGTAGGTGATTTCTTGGGACGAGAAGAACGACCCATTGAGCGGCCGAGGGAGTTGAAGAAGGACATTGTGTGTAGCGGTTCAAGCTTTCGGAGCTGTTTCTCGTACCACGATCCTTGTACGTTATCGGAAAAGGTATAAAGCTTGATGGCTAGATGACGCCGCGGTCAAGGACTTGAGAGATACGATCGGTACGAGCCAGCTCGTGTAAGTGGTGGTGCAGGTATGGTACTGCGTTTCTTGCAGAGAAGTGTGTATTGCGGCGCTTGTGTGCGTCCTTTTGAGCGAGGTGAGAATCCTTCGTGGTGGTCGTCTTGAAACAGAAGAGCAATTGCTCGAGAAGAGCTGAAAGGGCCCAAAGCACACACTTTGACTTTGGACGTGCGTGAGTGAAATCTCAAGAAATGTGTGAGTGTTACTCGTGGGCGCGTGCAGCGGCGGCGCTTCGGTGAGGGCCAAAAAAGGGGAAAGCGCGCCTCGCCTTCCTACAAATTGATGCGCTGTCGTTTCTCGCATCGCTCTCCATCGGTTCAAATGCTGTCCCTTTTGCCCGATGCATTCAGGGTGCGGATCGCTCTTTTTTTTTTAATTGATCAAAGACGCGTCACTTGGACTGTGCCTTGTTGCTTTCCGGTTGATCTTTTGGCAACTCAGCAAGGCAAAGCGGCAGAATTCCGCTCCACATGTGCCTTGCTGCATGGAAGCAGGCGACGCACAGAACTCACTGCAGCTTGGTTTGGTGGGGGCTTCGCAAGCCTTTCGCTAAGAGCTCAGTTTAAGATTCCTCTCTCTTCCGCACTTACAACACCTTCGACTCAGCCTTGCCTTCCTCCTTCTCCTCCTCCCTCACCTCTCGAGCATTTATTCAGCTCGAATTCGGCCGCTGAAATCTGCTCCTCCGCCCATATCAACCCGCACCGATCTCGAAAAAGTATAGCAAGCTCTGCCCACCATGATCACCGTCATCGCTGAGGACGATCGGACCTTCCCCATCGACGTAGACGCAAGCATCGAACTTGAAAATCTCAAGGCGTTGCTCGAGGCCGACTCGGACATCCCAGCTGATCAACAGCAACTCCTTCATCGCGGTAGGCCGCTCAACGATGTCAAAGCCACGCTTGCGAGCTTTGGAGTCCAGAACGATGATATGTTGATCCTCCGTGATCGACGTCAAATTGCCAATTTTGCCTCTGCATCTTCTGCCTTCCCTTCTTCTGCTGATCGAGGTAGTTTGGGGCGTCCTTCGGCGCCAGCTTCTGAAGCTCAAGCGGCCGAGCAGATCCGTCAACAGATCCTCTCGGACCCAAGGGCGCTCTCCATGCTCCGCATCAATAATCCTCAACTTGCCCAGGCAGCCGAGAACGACCCTACGCGGTTCTTCGAGATTATTCGCGCACAACGTGATTCCATGGCTGCCAACTCCGCCGCCGGTGGTGGTCAAGGCCTGGACGATATTACGGACGAATTCGACATTGACGCCCAACGACGCATCGAAGAAAACATCCGTCAGCAAGCTGTAATGGAGAATCTCGAGCACGCGATGGAATACTCCCCTGAATCCTTTGGCCGCGTAACGATGCTCTACGTCGATTGCAAAGTCAACGGCACACCTGTCAAAGCTTTTGTTGATTCGGGAGCGCAAGCCACGATTATGAGCCCAGAGTGCGCGGAAAAGTGTGGGATTATGCGGTTGCTCGATACGAGGTTTGCGGGTATCGCGAGAGGTGTAGGGACGGCCAAGATTTTGGGTCGGGTTCACTCGGCGCAGTTGCAACTGGGGAAGGGGTTGTTCTTGCCCTGTAGCTTTACGATTATGGAGGGAAAGGGTGTGGATATGCTGTTTGGGCTGGATATGTTGAAGCGGTATCAGGCGAGTATTGATTTGGGTGGGAATGTGTTGGTGATTGGAGAGGAGAGGATACGGTTTTTGGATGAGCATGAGTTGCCGGCTGAGGCGAGGCAGGAGTGTGAGGTGGATGAAGAGGGGAAGCCCAAGCCTGTGGCAGGGGGGAAGACGTCCGCGGAGGGAGTGGCTAGTGCCAATGCAAATGCTGCTGCTGCTGCGGCGGCGGCGGCAGGGGGGAGGTTTCCAGGCTCGGGTCAGTCGTTGGGTAGTCATGCTACGGATGCTGCGGGAGCAAGTACGAGCAATGCTGCGAGTGGCAGTGGCAGCGGTAGTCGAGGGAAAGAGCACTTTGAATCGCATGGATGGAGCTTTTCTCATCCTTCGTCGCAGCAGCAACCCAACCAGGGAGCCTCAGCATCATCTTCTTCTGCGGCGGGTGTAGCCGGCGCGAAGAGCTGGCCAGACGCATCGATTCAAGCCCTCACCGACCTAGGCGCCTCACGAGACCAAGCTGTCAGCTTCCTCAACGCAGCCGATGGTAATGTGGAAGTTGCGGCGAGTTTGCTCTTCCAACAGTAACCTCCGTAACACCTTGTTGGACAATGCAATGTTCAAGAGAAAGAGAGAGCGAGAACAGCAGCAAGTGTGCTTGAATTTTCGAGTGGTGTTGTGGGTAATGTGCGTGACAAAAGCCGAGCGTAAAAGTACATTTTTTTTTGGCGATCACACTAACTTACTTGGCAACTTCGCCCTCAGCAGGGGGAGCAGCGCCTTTCATTCCACCGGTAAAGAAACCCCAAGTGTTGAGCTTCATCTCTTTGATCTGCCTCTCCTGTTCTTCCTTGGCTTGTTTGCGGAGTGCTTCTCCGTTTTCCTTCCAGTATTTTTGGTCTTCTAGGTACGCTTGCAGATACCTTTCCCTTTCGAGGTCGTAAATGGTCTTGTCAGCGGGTAGGCCGGCGTTGGCGCTACGCGAGACGCCGCCAAAGACGCTACCGAATTTGCCCATTCTTTCGACACGCGCTTTGTTCTCGGCGAGCTCCTTTTCGCGGATGCTCGCTGCGCGTTTGGCGTGTTCCGTGGGGATGTGGTAGCCAGAGTAGGCTTTAAGGGTCGTACGGACGTCGTCGATGTTGTAGATGCCGATGGCTTCAAAGAAGGGAATGAGGCCGATGAGTTCGCGATCCGCCTTGTCGCCTTTCCAGGGAGAGATGAGGAGACCGTTTTCAGGGTGGAGGTGGAAGGAGTCTGGGTTGGTATCGACGACGATGACTTTGGACAAGTCGCGATTGAGATGGTTCAAGTCTTTGACGAGCTTTCCATCGACCGTTCGACATGATTCACGGAACAGAGTGTAGGCGATGAATCTACGATCCGGGTCCAACTTTTCAATAATAGGTCCGGCGGTGAAGAATGGCTGGGTGGTGAAAAGTACGATCTCGTAGAACTGCGATAGGTATCCCAAGAATTGGTCCATTCCAGGTCGCTTGGCTGTCCTCCATCCGTGTTCTCTTGACCATTCGGAGTGGACCAACAGATCGTCCAAGTCGATTACCATCGTAAACGGTCTCGAGTAAGGGAACGGCAAAGGATCGGGTAGGAGTTGGTCAAAGACGGGCTTGTTGAAGTCCTCGTACATGGCGGAAAGTCGCAACTTGATGCGGCCAAGGAAATTGTCACTTCCTTCCGCATCTTTGAAGCGGAGAGCTTCAATTTCGTTGTCCCATTCACGACCGAGGTTGTAGGCGGAAAGACCAGCGCCGACGAGTATGAGGGAGCCAAACAGACGGACGGTATTCTGACGACGACGTTCGATGGAAGACATGGATCGAGCACCGGTCTTTGCTTTGGCGCCGGTAGAGCCTGACTTGGAAGAGCCTTTTGCCGCCTCGTCGGCTTCAATGAGCTGTGATGCGAGGGGCGTAGCCGATGTATCGATGTCAAAGACCGAAGAGGATCTGCGAAGTGCAGCAGCGGGTTCTTCGGTTTGCTCTGCGGATGCGGAAGCAGCTTCGGCAGCAGATGTGGAGGTAGCTTGTTGCTCGGTAGGATCTTTTGGCGAAGACGAGGAGGCTGATGCCTGTGATGATGTCGACTTGTTGGCATTGCCTGAGGATGGTGATGTAGCAAGGAATCGAATGCTCGAAGGAGCCACGACAGCTCGAGGAAGCATCTGAGCTTGAGGTGCGACAGGTGTACGTGCAACTGCACGCAAAGCATGCCTGGTTGCCATGTTGAATGCCATGACTGTATTGTTGCTGAGCAAGTACTTGTGATGTCCTCTGCGTTCAAGTGATGTCGGTCGTAGGTGTTAGAGGAATTGATGGTGACCGTGAACACAGAAGATGAGAAAAAGGGAAGGTGGAGGAAGGACAAGAAAGAGAAGAAGGTGAAAGAAGCCGCTGCTGATGTCTGTAGCCTCTTGTCTGTCTGTCTGGCTCTCATCTGCCGCTTGGCTCATCATCCGCTCTTTGCACCGATCCAGAAGAAGGTCCAACCAAAAAAAGATCCAATAAAAATTCCGAGAAAAGCAACACATGCTTGCATGTCAGTCTTTCAAATTTTGACATGCATCCCGACTCATCCGAGAACGCATCAAAATGCCCGATTTTTCCACCTTTTAGAAGAAAGTCAGAAGGCTGTCTATTGCACTTACACCAAGCGGGGCCGTGCTCTTGAACCCTTTCTTCTGTCCGCCTTGTGCAACTTTGCCTTTGCTGCTCGCTCAACTTTCCCTTCAACATCATCGACAGTCAAGATGTCAACATCAACAGAAGCCCCTTACATCCCACCATCCTTTGGTCAACCAGGTGTAAGTATCTCCTATCGACCCAAACCGCTCCTTCGTGCCTCCTCTTCCGACATCTCCAACTCCAGCGATGCTGCTACAGTCAGCTGTCCTGTAGTGACGGTCTCCGTACCACCCGCTTCGATCCATCACATCTTCGCTCATCGACAATGGCGTGCCGGTATGCTCATGTCCGATGCCCTCGTGTCCTCCGCTTTCCCCACCGACAATCGCGCTGTACTCGAACTCGGTGCGGGTACAGGGTTGCCTTCCATCACTGCTGCTCTCGTTGGCAACCCGAGCGTTGTAGTAGCTAGCGATTATGACGAGCCTCTCCTTGTCAAGGAGTTGAAGCAAAACGTCGTGCGTAACATGGCAGCAGCGGAAGAAGCGAATAGGAAAAGCATCAAGGTTGTAGGCCACATTTGGGGCAAAGATACCGAGGAGGTACTGGATTGCCTGCCGAGAGGGGTGCAAAAGTTCGATTCGATCTTGTTGGCCGATTGCCTATGGGATCCGTTGAGTCATGCCGATCTGCTAAAGTCGGTTGTGGCGATGCTGAAGAGGGATCGGGAGGCAAGGGTGAATGTGATTGCGGGTTTGCATACGGGGAGGGAGAAGGTGACGAGTTTCATTCGTAGGGCTTATCGTGCCGGGTTACGGCTGGCTGCCGTGGAAAAGCCGGAAGCTTGGCCAAGCTTGCCAGCGGGGATGGAGGGGAAGGAAGATCCTGATGCCGGCAGAGCGGGCAACGAAGCACTGGCCCAAGCTAGTGAGCGGATTCTTGAATTGGAGGTTTGCGGCAACACACCGATTCAACAATCATCATCTTCGGCGGGCGATTCGATCTCTAAGATTTCAGCATCACCAGCATCGGCATCGAAGAGCGCAGTTGCGGATATCAACGAGGATGACGACGAACCACGTCTCACCGGCAACCGCCGTCTCTTCCTCATCGAAGGTTACGGCGAGGAAACCGAAGGCGACGTCAAGCTCCGCAACCGCTGGCTTACCGTTTGGAGTCTCGAATGGGCAAACCCTTAAGACAGCAGTAACGAGAGCGGAAAAGAGAATGCAAATCGAAGGAGAATACCCCACATCAAAAAGGAGCTTGTTTGTTGACTGTGCTATCTCTTTTGCTTTGCCCTTTTTGCATACTTGCATGTTGCTCTGATGATACGGAACAGTGCGCGTCGAGGATGGTCAGTGGACTCCCAATTCTCCTCGTCGGCGCTTCGTCGTGTATGCGTGCTCCCGCTGCTACGGCGTCGGCCAGGCGAGCGATCCTTTCTTCCTCGAGGACAATCAAGGTCGCTGCTGGTAGTCGATCGCTGTCCACAGCGGTTGCGAGGCGCAGCTTGGCACCCTCACCTCGATCTTCCTCTGCCTTGCGCTCTTTGGGTGGTTTCCGAGCATTCTCCAACTCCCCCATCACCCGCAACAGCACTCCTCCCCCTCCCACATCCACCGCCTCGGCAGCAAACGAATCCGCCAGCGAGCTAGCCACTTACGAAGGTCCCCTAGCGCGCACTTTTACACGTCTCAAAATCTTCTCCCTCGGCTCTCTCGGTCTCGCCTCCGTCCTCACACCCGTTTTGCTCCTTGCTCCCGGAGAAATTTCCATGGCCGGTCGGGTGGGACTTTGCATTACCGCCCTTGCCACATCGGGTATTTCGACCGCACTCATCGCTTGGATCGGTACGCCTTATGTTGGATCCATGCGTCTTCTCCGCCCCTCTCCCTCTCCCTCTTCCTCTTCCGCTGCCGCCGGAGAGGAGGGTGAGAAAGTCGTCATGGAACTCAACACGGTCTCTTGGCGTTTGCGCCCGCAACGCACCCTCGTTTACGAACCCACCTTCCTCCGCCCCACTTCCCGCCCCTTTGCCGCTTGGGAAATAACCAACACCCCTCCCGCCCTCACGATCCCACAACAAGAAGCAGAGGTGCACAAAAAAGTAGCCGAAACATTCGACGTCAAAACAGGCAAAAGCTTGGGAGAGTGGTGGGTGAAATACTCCACTCAAACCCAAACCAAAGATGCAGCAACGCAGGCCGAACAAGGAGCAGCAACGTGGAAGGCAGTGGGAAGGGTGGAGGTGAAGGGAAAGCCAACGAGGTATTTCAACGTTCACGAAGAGTTGTTGGACGAAGATTGGCAGGTGTTAGGATGATTTCTTGTTGTCTCTTCATTCAAACAATTGCTTTTGCGAGAAAGAGCCGATGTTCAGCAAGGATCACAAGATCGCCATCCGTGCCGGGATTGAAAGTGAGCGAATGTCTGATAATGTTGTATTGAGAAGTGAAAATGCCTTCGTTAACTACAGTTGCGGTGCTGTGTGCCGGGCTTCAGGCGTCGATTCTTGTTCTTAAGTCAAGCTCTTACCCATGAACCTCCTCTTAGTGAAAGCCAACCACCACTTACTTGCCTGACCATCCACAAATACCTTTTCCACCAACCTCAATGCCGCTTCCTGTCTTACCTGGGTCAAGTAACTCCTCAACTGATCTGCTTCCGCCCTTCCCCCTGGTGGGGCGTACAGGCTGTTCAGTGGGAATCCTGCGTCTCCAGGTAGCGCGAATGCGTCGACCGCGTACGTAGAGAGTTGTTTCTGCGCCTCGTTCATAGTCCAAGGGATCTTGGAGGAGGCGATTTTGGTGAGACAATCCGAGATGAAGAGGATGAGGTAGATGAGGAGACGATCGGCGGGACCTTTGATTTCAAAGTTACGGAAAAGGGAATTGGCACGGAAAAGGTCGATGGATTCATCGATAATGTCGGGTCGAGAAGGGTCGATGGGGGGAGGTGCGGGACCTCGAATTCGAGGCGAACGGATGGGCAGGATGGACATGTTGCCAATTTGACGAACGTCCGGTTCCTCATTGTAGGATGAATGGTAGGCCTAAGTTGAAGTTGAAAGGTACAACGCCAAGAAGAAAGGTTGTCAGTCACTGTTGTTGGATGCGACATTCACCTGTCATGAATCTAGCGTCATACTTACTGGCATGATGTATGTAAATTGACCAAATTTCGCCTGAGAATAAGACAGTAGATCCTGAAGTTGAGTGATACGAGGATCGAAGTCGCGACGGGATAGCAAGCGTTGGTGCGAGCCTTTGCGTATGTCCTGCAAGTGTTCAAGTGTGGGCTGAAGCGGAACGAGAACAAAGAAGGAAGAGGAAAGGCAAAGATAGATGGTAGCGGTGATGATGATGAAGAAGTGGAATCAAGGGTTGTCATCCGCCTCTCCACTTGACGTTTTGCTCCTGCGATTCAGCGCGAAGCTGTGCTGCAGCGTTTGCCGATTTCGGATGGCTCGACCACCGCATCGCCCTCTTCCGGCCGTTTTTCGAGGCATTGAATGTCAGATCGTTACTTTTCTACCAAGCTCTTTTTCTTGCGAGACTGACTTGCTTCCGCGGCCTTTCAGCTCCCACCTTTCAGCTTCGATATTCCCCGCTCCCAACCACCACCTATCACTCCTCTCCCACACATTCTCAGTTTTGTCTGCAATCTAGGCAAGCAAACATGTCCGCCATCACCGCACAGATCCACATCGACACCGCCTCTTCGGCTGGCGACCGAAACTTCCCGGCTACACCAATCCCCTACACAGGGTCACAAGAGCAACTTCTCACACCAAGCACAGAACTTCGTATTCCCCTCACAAGCGCACAAAACAAGCCACAGCAACTGTCAAGCTTAGCAGACGCAATGGATGCTTCAAGAGCCAATCTCAATCATATCTTGACATCTTGGAAAGATTGGATGGGTAAAGAAGAGATGCCCGCCTCAAAGGCCGGTAAGGACGACGATGAAGAGGAGGAGGAAGAAGACGACGATGAGGAAGAGTAGACCACAGCGCGAAGAGAAAGCCCGCCGATCGGTGCTCAACTATCAATATACCCGTAAGCCCGAACTCTGTATAATCACGCTCAGCTTTGGTCTCATCAGCAATATCAATCTCGCCACCAAAGACTCAGACCCACACACCCTAGAGAGGAAGAGAAGAGAGTTGATCAGACACGAAGAGGCGTACATTACATAGATTACAAATTGAGTTTCGAGCCGGTAGGTATCAGTGGATCGTGGCATCCAGGAAAATGAGCTACGATGGGGACATACGATTATTCAGCGGTGACGGCAGCGGGCTCGGCAGCAGCAGCAGGAGCTTCGCCTGACAAGGCAGGGTCGATAGCAGCGGGTGCAGCGGGCTCAGCAGGGGCAGGGGCAGGAGCAGCAGCTGCTGCTGGAGCTGGAGTAGCTACCTCGGTCTCCGTCTCACCTTCCGCCTCGCCATCAGCACCGTTAGAACCTCGCTGATCCTCACCTTCATCGTCGATCTCCTTCTTGGTTCGGCGAGTTCGGATGGTGCGAATGATCTTGTCCAGAGTCTCCTGCCAGCCGCCGTTCCAGGCTTCAGGAAGGTAACGAGACTTGATCTGGTCAAACTGCTCCTTGAGCGTCTCGGCAGGCCAGGTCCACACGTCAAACGAGAGATCCTCCCACTTGACGCCCTTCTCGCTGAACGAATTCTGGAAGTTGAGACGCTGCAGCAGGATGAGATCGTCCTCGCCTGGAATCCAGACGCTGTTGTCGAGCTCAGCACGAGTAGGCTGGCGCTGGTTGCCACGAACAGCCTGCGATGCCTCGGCTTCGGCGTCATCACCAGTGGTGCCGTAGTCCTTTCGCACACCACCGGCGCTGCGTTCGCGCGAACGAATGTTGGAGAAGAGGTTCGAGTAGACCTTGTAGCTACGCTTGTTGCCCATCATGGTGGCAATGGCCTTCCAAGAGATGACCTCGCCAGGGTGCTCTTGCTTGTACTGCTCGAGCGCGGCGAGAACAGCCTTGTCCTCCTCGCGAGTCCAGTTGGGGCCGTCGGCCATCTCGTCCTTGACCTGCAACTTGACGAAACGCGAAAGCACATCCTGGTTGAGACGGCCAAGGCGCTTGGCAACGGAAGCGGCGTCCTCGCGAAGGACGCCCATGCGGTGACGGATCTCATAGTCCTCGGCCAAAGTGTAGCGTCCCTGCCTGCGGAACTGCGACTTGTTGGTCCTGACGTGGAGTCGGACGGCAATGTTGGGTCGGTCCTCGAGACGACCAGCGAGGTCCTTCCAGAGCTCAGTGTACATCCGCTCCCATCCCTTCTCACGGTAGTTGTAGAGAAGCTCCTGGAAGTCTTCCTCGGAAAGGCCCTTGAGCTTCATGAACTCGGCAATACCATTCTTGATGATGTCCTGTTCCTCCTTGGTGAATCGACCCTTCTTGTACTTGAGTCCGATGGTCCTCTCGAGCTTGGCGAGCATGTCGGACGAGTAGACGCGTTCGACAAGCAGTTCGCGGTTAGGGAGACCCCTGAGCTCCTCCATGGCAGCCTCTTCTGACATCTTGGCGCGTCGACCGCGTCGTTCACCACCTTCGCCTGCCTCGCGCTTGGGCTTCTTGGTGGTGGAAGGAGCGTTGGGATCCTTCTTCGGACGTCCACGCTTGCGCTTGGCGGGTACTTCGCCGGTGATAGCGACATCTGCAGTAGCAGAAGTGCCGGCAGCGGGCTCGGTAGCGGCGGGGGCAGCGGCTGGAGGAGCTACAGCGGCGCTGACATCGGCAGGTGCAGCCTCGGTAGCCTGTTCGGGAACGGAGGGAGTGCCAATGGCAGTAGCTTCGGCGGCTTCGAGACCAGCGGGAGCAGAGGTGTCGGCACTGCCATCCAGGGTAGGGTCGATAGGAAGACGCGTAGCCGACGCGACAGCAGATACAGCCTGGGCGGCGGATGCAGCGGCGACGGTGGCAGCATCCTTTTCGGCTTGCTCACGCTCGAGACGCTCGCGTTCCTTGCGCTCCTTCTTCTCGCGCTTGCGTTCCTTACGAGCAGCTTCAGACTCGCCGGTGGCACCGTCGAGGGACTCAGCGACAGCGTCGGCATCCGCATCATCGCCGTCGGAAGCGGTCCTGGCGGCCTCTTTGGCAGCCTTCTTTTCCTTCTTGTCCTTCTTATCCTTCTTGTGAGTCGAAGCCTGGGATGCGTCGGGGACGGCAGCCGCGACGGGCTGGGAAGCGGTGGGAGGCGCCATGGTGGTGGATGTGTCGCGATGCAACGCGGTCGAGAGTCGATATGACGCTGTACTGCGGATGTATGCGCGTCAAGCGACGTGTGCTTCTTGAGCCTGCTGGTACAGAAAGGCTACGAAGCTGAATGAGGGAGGTGCTCCTAATGTATGTGAGTATCACGAGAGCAACACCGGAAATGTCAAGGCAAGCTTTGCTTTGGTGGAGTAAGGTGTTGGGTCGTCGCGTTTGACAGATTGGGCCAAGGCATAAAAAAAGAAGGGTCGTCGAGGGAGAAGGAGTGATTTGGCGATGTGAGGTCTTTAAATCGATTCTGACGACTGAGCCCAAGTTGTCAGATCCCTCGAGTCTAGCACGGAGTTTTTTGATTGAAGTTTGACGAAAGACTGGTCTGCTGCCGTGTTTTTGCGATTCGAAAAAGATTTGTGGCTTTGCGCGCAGCCGGAGTTTTGATCGATGTAACAAGCTCAAGGCATTTGAACAGTGTGTGCGTGTCAGCTACCCAAGGATCGCACAGGCGAAATGTCAGACAAAAAGGCCAAAAGTGGGTCGAAGATGGGAAAAAGGTGGGCCGACAAGCGTGTGCACGAGTTACAATTGTTAGGCTGAGTCTGATTTTGTAGCAACGATTTCGAATTGTTGAAATTGAATTTCGGCCCGTGTTAGAACCTGTTCGATACCATTACTCACACGAGATGAAGTCGAAGCAGCAGCGATGAAGTTCCCACACTCACGACTGCATCGGCAAGTGTCTAAAAGGGGTAAGCCATGACCATCGGATCTCGATCTTCTCGGATCGACAAGAGCAGCATCGCAGCTGGCCGTACAGCCTTCTTCAAGCATGTTGGCACAATTGCTTGTTTGCACTCCTCCATAGAATCATGCCGCTGTCTTATGATCAAGGATACGTGCTGGTTTTGCGCTCAGCGATGGTCAAAATGAAGGGGGAGCTTGAGTCAAGAAGAAAAGTGTACTTTACATGTCTGGCTAGCTGTTGGTCCGTGTGCACGCTCGGTTGCGGAAGAAGAGGCGGCAAATGAGAACAACAGACGGCCGCTCAGATTGAGTCGGCTCGGACTCTGGATTTCCACGCCCCGATGACGCGTTTTGCCGCTCTGGCATTGGAATGCTGCAGCAGTCTGCTTTCCTACGATGAAGGTTGCTGTCAGCTCACGCACAGTAAAGATACACGTTCGAGACATCCTTGCCTTGGGCTACTAGGTATATCAGCGACCTATGAACCCAACGCAGATCGAGCTCCATGGTGTGGTGGTGTTGACCAGAGAAGGAGAGATGCGCAAGGGAATGCCCCTCGAAAGCTCAAAAGTTGGATCGGGTAAAGGCGTGACAACCGAGCGAGACCAACAGATCGGAAGCATCGATTTCGCTGTGGTTCTGAGCTCTAACTTGTTACGCCTTTTGCCATATTCACACAGCTCAGCGTCAAGCATATCTCGAATCTGAGCTTGACTTACTTATGATACGAATCGTGACAGGACTTTCTGGTCCGCTGAGGAGAGGTGCAAGGAGCAAATGTACGAAGGAAGCTTGAAGCTTGAGCTTGGCTCAATCGTGTTGCTCATTCTCAAAGTGGTGCAACAGCCGCCAGCAACATCCGAACTGAAAAGTGACAGACAGCGAGCGGGAAAGTGACAGCAACGGACAGATGTGCTTTCTGCTGTGTTGCGTGCCAGTTTTATTTGGCTCTGCTGTGCTGTGTATCTGTGCAGAGTGTGAAGCTGTGCTGCTGTGCCGCGTTTCCTCCACTCAAAATCCAAATGGCAATCAATCACTTTCTTGACACTTCTTGTTGCTTCATCCCACATCGCTTTCGTTTACCACTTCCGCATCCTTTCGCACCCGCAACGTCTTTGCAGCAGACAATCGACGCTCGATTGGTGAATGAGCTGCTGCAGCCACACACAACCACCGCACCAGTCGTCACAGCACGGATAACGAACCAACACGACCTTTCGCATAATTTGCGTAGACGCCCTCAAAATACACACCAAGCTATCAAGCTCCTCCTTTGGACACCTCAAGAATCCTCAGCAGCTCTGCCAAACTCATCACTCGCAACACCGACTCAGCATTCTGGACGACAGCACTGCAGAATTGAGCGCGCATGCTCACCTAAGGTTTCAATACAGACACAGTCTATTGCTTCAACACCACCACCATCACCGCCATCACCGCCATCACCATCGCTCGCCGCTGAGCTTTAGCGGTCATCATGTCACATACCGCCGACTCCTCCCCGAGGGGTTCAAATTCGCCCTCTCCATACCCATACCAGGGTCGCAACCCTATCGACGCGATCGCAGCCTCCCGTGCAGGACCATCGTCTCGTCGCAACCTCATCGATACCGAGATGGAGGATCGTGCTGAGTCGCCTGCTGAGTTGGCTGAAGGCGCAGCCAACTCCGTTCCACGTCCACCGCCTTCGCCTTCCAGCACATCTCAATCGGATGACGAAGCAGGCCAGAAGGATTTTGCCGACCTAGCATCCATCGACGATGCCGACACTAAGATCAACGGCCAAGTCGTTCGCTCCTTCGACCCTGCCGCTGTCCGCCTCTCTCGTCGCGGCACGCTTGTTCCTGGATCGCCGACCTCCTCCAACGGTACATGGATATACCAAGACACGCCGCCCAGCACTGCCTCGAATCTTCCTCACGAAATCTTGCTCCACATCTTCAAGTACCTCGCTCTGTACCCGCCGGATCTACTCTCCTGCCTGCTTGTCTGCAAGTCATGGTGCTTGAACGGTGTCGAGCTGCTATGGCATCGCCCGGCGCTTTTCAAGATCTCATCGCTCTTCAAGCTCGTAGGCGTCATTCGTAAACCTGAGCAGCTTTTCCCGTACGCAAACTTCGTACGCCGACTCAACTTCACGCTGCTTGCAAACCAGCTCGAGGATCAACTCTTCCTCATGATGTCCGCCTGCACCAGGCTCGAAAGGCTCACTCTCGCAGGCTGCTCCAACATCACTGATGCCACATTAGTCAAAGTGTTTCAGAACACACCTCAGCTCGTTGCAATTGATCTAACGGATGTCGCCGACATCTCCGACGAGACCCTCCTCACCCTAGCTGCAAACTGCCCCAAGGCGCAAGGCATCAACCTGACGGGTTGCAAGAAGGTCACATCAAAAGGCGTTGCTGCGCTAGCGAAAAGCTGCAAGTTGCTCAGGAGGGTCAAGCTTTGCGGATGCGAAGGCGTGGATGACGAGGCTTTGATTGCTTTGACCGAGAATTGCCCGTCGTTGCTCGAGGTGGATCTCATTCATTGCCCCAAGATTGGAGACCGCAGTGTCAGAGAGATCTGGACCAGAAGCTACCAGCTGAGGGAGCTCAGGCTGGCTCACTGCACCGAACTGACAGACAACGCCTTCCCCTCTGCAAGAGGCACTACTGGCGTACCCATGCTCGGCACAACACAATCTGCCGGTTCAAGATCCGGATTCGGCCCCACAGCATTCTCCAGCGACTCTGCACCGACGAGCAGAGGTGCCTCGCCCGGCCCCAACACATCGCTTGATGGCAGCCGACGCGATAATGGCCTCACTCGCACTCTGACTTCACCCATACCAGCTGATTTGGCCCACAGCCGCCTCTTTGACCATCTCCGAATCCTCGATCTCACCTCCTGCACTTCCATTTCAGATGATGCAGTCGAAGGTATTGTCGCCAACATTCCTCGCTTGAAGAATCTTGCCCTCACCAAATGTACCCGCCTCACCGACGAATCCCTTTACAGCATCGCCAAACTTGGCAAGAACCTACATTACCTTCATCTCGGTCACGTTTCCAACATCACCGATCGTGCCGTCACGCATCTGGCTCGCTCCTGCACTCGTCTTCGCTACATCGACGTCGCATGTTGCCCCAACTTGACCGATCTTTCTGTCACCGAAATCGCCAACAACATGCCCAAATTGCGCCGCATTGGCCTCGTCAAAGTCGTCAACCTCACCGATCAAGCCATCTACGGTCTCGTCGATCGATTCAACTCGCTGGAACGTATCCATCTGAGTTACTGCGAAAACGTCTCGGTCCCCGCCATCTTCTGCGTACTGCAAAGGCTCAGTAGGTTAACCCACTTGAGTTTGACCGGTGTACCTGCGTTCAGGCGGCCAGAACTGCAGGCTATGTGCAGACCGCCACCCAAGGATTTCAACGAGCATCAGAGGCAAGCGTTCTGCGTCTACTCCGGTAAAGGCGTGCATGAATTGAGGAAGTTTTTGCAAGACGTGTATAGCGATGAACAGCTCACGGCAGAATTTGGTCAACTCGAACCACGAGCACGAAACGCCTTGACTGGGTTGCAGGAGAATAATCATCATCACAACGGCGCAGCCCACCAGCCAGGATTGCCGCCAGTTCCGCCACAACAGCAACAACAGCAGCAGCAGCAGCAAGCGCACGCATTCGGAGCCCCCCTCCCACCACCACCACCTTCCGCAGCAGGAGCAAATCCCAACATCGGCACGAGAAGAATGCAGCTTACCCCGGCCGAACAGATGTACTACGAGCAACAAAGGCAGATTGCGCGCTACACCAATGCCCGACGTGCTGCTGAAGATGCGAACCTGTTGCAAAGGGCGTCTTCGGTTGATGGGGCCAATGCGAGGGTTTTGGCGGCTGCGCAGGAGCGGAGGAATCCCGGGTTGCCTTTGGTCGTGGGAGGTGATGGAGGGGATCCGGAGGGGTATGTGACTAGGAATAGTCGCAGTGCGGCCGTTGTTGGCGGTGATGGTGCGGGAGGGGCGTATAGGTACTGGCAAGAAAGGCAAGCAGCAGGGGGAACGGGGGACGAACAACCAATGGCAGAAGACGAGTTGGAACCTGAAGACGACGGTGGAGAGGTGTACGGTACTCCCGACGCTTCGCAAGAGATGGCTGATCCACCGTCATCGCTTACGCGTGCGCAAGGGGAGGTGGGGGGAGAAGTGGATCGAGCTCAATTGCGCGCTCTTCGAGACGCTAGGTTCGGATCCTAGGCTCTCTTGCCAGACAATCTCACATGCCTCTCTGTCTTGCTCTCTCGTATCATGACTCTGTTCGTCGTTGTTGTCTTTTTGTCAAGCAAGCATGACGTTACCCCGACATTTTTTTGGCATTCATAACAACTACGCATTTGCATGTTCCGGTCTCTTTGAAGAAAGGAAAAAAATCTCAACTGGCTTTTACACAAACCACAAGCGCGATGCCCAAAAAAATAAAAAATGGTGATTGAAGAACGTTAGATGATTGCTTCTGCGATGGGAGAGAAAGGCTAAGTGGCTTCGTTTTCGGGGATTGTCTGACTAGCATCCAACGTCGTTGAAGGGGGGGCTTCGACCGCCGATCCGCCTCCAACAGGTGAAGCTTCCATGTGGCTACCCGTTGCGCTTGCAAGGGAGGAAGAGGCGATGCTTGTACCTCTGCTCCTGACACCCCCTGCCCCCGCCCCCGCTCCTGCAGTTGTTGCCGAAGTGACGTTGGTGTTGGAAGGTAGACCTTCTTCGGCTAAGCTGCCTACGCTTTGTTCTCCGATCACGTATCTTAGGATGTCGCTTAGACAGACGATGCCTACGAGTTTGCCTCTTGTCTTGCGGACGGGATCTCCCTTTTCAAGACGTTCTTCGAGGGCTTTACGCGGATCGTTGAGTTCTGCTTCTCGGTCTGCTTTTTCGCGTTTCTTTTCTTCTTCAACGAGATCGTCGTGGTAGGAATCGAGCTCTTCCAGAGGTGCACTTTCTTCTTTCGCCCGACGGAACGCGTCTCGATCGACGACCAGCGGTTCAGGTTCCAACACGAGTAATCGATGCACCCTCCTCTTCCGCAATAGCGCAAAAATGGAAGCGAGCGAGTCGTCGGGAGAGCATGTCCAAACGCCGCTGAAATCCGGCGGTCTTCGCTCGAGCGCCTGTCGGATCGTGAGATCGAGTGAGGTGTATGCACCGGTACGTACGAGTGTGATGACGTCGACGGTCTCGTAAAGGTCAACCACGTTGCCGTCTTCGTCGAGGATGGGGACGGCGGAGATACCGCGTTCGGAGAACATGTGGACGACGTCAAAGACGGTTGTGTCGAGTGTGGCGGTCGCGATGGGAGAGTAGGGGTTTGAAGTGGAATCGGGGTCTGTCGATGTAGTGGCGGTTGCTGCTGCTGCGGCGGCGGCGGCGGCGGCGGCGGCACGAGAAGCAGTTGAAGAAGCGGCGGAAGCGTCACTCTCCCTCCTCTTTCCCTCCTCCTCTTCTTCCGTGGCAACTGCGCCTTCCGGTGCGAGCTCGCTCATATTCAACTTCTCCCCAAATTCACTCTTAACAATCCCTGGTTCACTTGCATCGGATCCACGATGACTGGTACTTCCGCTCGCACTACCCCTCGCTGTAGTTGCTGCCATACTCGCCCTATAATGCTGGCAATACGTGCCTATCCCACATTGCCTCAAACTCCTCCACAGCGCTCCGGTCTCCCTACAGTTCATCGCTATGAACTTGAGTACTCGGTACTGCGTCAACACGCTCACCACCGTTTCCATTCCCGTTTGCTCATCATAATCCAACAAAGGCAACCTTCTGGCGTGCGTCTTGATGAGAAGCTGGCACGCGTCGAACAGGGGTCGTAGTGGGTGGACAGAGAGTAGTGGTGGAGGAGGAACATTGAGAGCTTGTTCGATATCTCGTAAGCGCTCGAGGCGGAACGTTTCGACGTCGGAAGCTGCCGAGTCGTAAGAGGAATGGTGGTAGTAGTATTGAATGAGGTGGATGATGTCGTTGACGGTAAGCATGCCTGCGAAGCCGGAAAGTTGGTGTGCTTTGGAGGAGCCTTTGGGTTTGGAGGAAGTTTGAAGGCTTTTCGGGCTGACATCTCCCTCTCTCTTGCCCTCGTTGTTCTCCTTCTCTTCTCCTTGTGGCTCCGATGGAGACGTCGTATCCTGCGCCTGTGACGCTGCTGTCGACGCATCATCCGTCGATGAGTTACCCAACAACTCGGGCGGAGTAGACTGCCATAGAGGAGCAGACACCACGCCAGCCTGCCACATGACCTCCAACGCTGGCTTGACTACGAGCTTTGTATCCAGCACGATCAGCCTGAAACTGACAGGCAGCACATCGTAACTGCTACGACCACGAAGAAAGTCACGAATTGATCTAAGCGCTAGGAGATGCTTGTCTTTTGGACGACCGCTCTTTTCTCTTTCTCTGCGTGATCGTAGTTGTTGTGAGCTCGGGGGGCCGGTACGTGAGCTGGTGTGAGATGTGGACGCGCCTGGAATGTCGACGCCGCTACTGCTGCCGACGTTGGGCGATGGAACGACTGAGCTGCCAGATGCTGCTCGTGAGCGCGGGACATCCATTGCAGCGAATGAGTGCGCTCGCTCTGCGCGCGGAATCAAGGCCAGGGCTCTGGAGCTACCTCTTCCCGGAATCGGTCAATTCAGGGATCAGAATGACAGATCTTGTGTAGCAACGCTTGTGTCTGACTATGCGGCGATCTTAGACTTGAGCTGGCGAAGCTTGTTTCAGAGCGGCGAAGTCTAGCGTCAAAGGTTATCGGAGGTGTCCTGCACACGGTACAGCGATGAATGCGATCGAGATGTGGGTGCCAGGCTATGCTTCCGAGATCGAAGCTCTCTCGTTTATGGTAAGAGGCGCCGCTGCTTGTGTCTGAGCCGGATGGCTTCGGCTACCAGGTGACTCCTGAGACGGTCGCTGAGAACGATCTTATCAATTGTTAACTTGAGCCGATGCTGAAAAGATGTGGGATCGTCGACGTCCGTGTGTAATGGTGTGCGTGAAGAGAGCGATGGTGCAGATTAATAAGAGGACACGGCGTTGTTAAGTGTTAATAGGTTCAGCTGTCAGCAAGTGCGAGTCTGAGCTGCTGCTGCTGCTGCTGTTGTAAGTATGAAGTCGACTATCGAATCAAGGGTCGCGATGATGGTCACAGTCACAGGTTGATGTTCGAATGCACGAGGCGTAGTCACGCTCTAATCTCTCTTCTCTCTCTCTCTCTCTCTCTCTCTCTCTCTGTGACTGTTGCTGTGCTTTGCCCGATTTGACTGCGTCTGTGCGCTGCTGCTGCCATGGCGCAAGGTGCATGAATGCGGAGAGAGCTCAATTTTGCAATCAAGTTTGTCAGATCGAGATATGGCACAAGTGAATATCTTGATTTAGTTGCGGCCAATTACCGGGCTCTTGGAAATTGGATCAATTGCATGTGACAGCAGCAGCAGCGCTGCCCACGTGAAGTCGTCAGTGCGATGAGGTCACCGGTTTTTTAGGCTTCTGAGACCAGCACTCAGACAATGCCCACACCCTCTCTCCCTCTTCGACTCACAGGCGGCACCGCAGAAAGCTTATCTCTTTGCTACTTCGGGCTCAAATGAGATTGCAGGAGAAAGAGAGACAAAGCACGTGCTACTGTGCTGCTGCTTGACGATTGAGAGCTTTCTTGTATACCTGACCTTTTCTCTAGTCATATGGTGACAGGATTACAGCGATAGCGATGCGCTCTCTTCATCTGCCAATTGCAAATTGAAGAAGATAAAACACGACAACCGTGCATGAAGAAACGCCTCTCCAGCTACGTCAAGTTCCTCCTGTCCCTTCTGAAGCTTTCGTCTTGGGTTGAAAGCCTGTGTCGACGGGGCAACAGTTGCAAAACAAAGGAAAGGCCTCGGTTAGGTATAGCGTCTGGCGTCCGGCCAGCAATTTTCCTTCGTACTTTTTTCTGTGTTGTCGCTATTGTCGTGGATCCGAGGCTCTGGGTTGTTGTGCGCGCGCGTGGCTTGAGGTTGGGTACGGGAGGGGCGAAGCTCGCTTCTTTCGAGACTGACGTTGTTGACACGAGGGAAGAGAGATTCGCTGCGAAGCTATTCTGAGGTCCTCCCCGCCCCCCGCCGGCGATTGGCAACTGATGTGGCTGTGATAAGGCCATCATTGATTCTCGAATGCTCGTGGGATAGCATACTAATTGCTACCTGACCTTGCTTGCATCCTCACCTCCATACTCAACCTGTTACCCCACCCAGCGTTTAAAGTAACAGATCAAATACCATGTCCGAGCATACCCAGCCCACCACCGCCGGCGCGAACCAGAGCGGTAACGTCGCCAATAACACGTATACCTCTACCATTGCCAGTACTGCTTCAACGGTTATCGGCCAGATCACGGGCTTTGCAGCTCTCAACGAGAACAGCGAATACCCTTCGGCATCCACTTCGCAAGACCAAGCGCAAGCTGAGTCCCAACCCGGCTCTTCCTCTGCCACGAACTCAACGTCGCTTGGCGCAGACTCGGCAGCACAAGAAGCACAAACGGAAGAAGAAGTACCATCCGTAATGGCACGAGACAACTTTACCGAAGAAAACGAGCGAGGCCCATCCGATCCTTCCCGTCCCGAAACGACGCAGAAAAAGATCGG
Source organism: Pseudozyma tsukubaensis (assembly GCA_001736125.1). Taxonomy (NCBI): domain Eukaryota; kingdom Fungi; phylum Basidiomycota; class Ustilaginomycetes; order Ustilaginales; family Ustilaginaceae; genus Pseudozyma; species Pseudozyma tsukubaensis. Next base: position 192,126 of record MAIP01000020.1, on the reverse strand, counting down.
CACCGAAACAGGGATCCCTACTACCGCTGGTGCCGGCACTACCCTTTCCCCTGACGACGACGTCAAGAGTGCAGCCAAGAAAGAAGCTTCTCTGCGCAAAAACGATTCAGCGGCTGTAGGCGTGGATTACTCCGACCAACCTTGCCCCACGTCAGATGCGAGAAGAGCCAACCCAAGCAGCGGTCCAGCAGAAGGCAAAACAAATTTCGCAGACAGAGAAGAACAGTTACAAGGTTCCACCGAGCTCCATAGCAACAGCAGTGCGAGCAGGAGTGGTAGTGGAACAAGTGGTGGAAGTGGGTCTACGGCAGCTACTTCGACGACACCAGGGTTGCAAGAAGAAGAAGGCAGTACGGGCGAGGGGAAAGTCGGGTGGAAGAACAAGTTGAAAGGCGAAGCCAAGATTCTTGCGGGCAAGATTACAAGAAACGAGGACAAAGTCGAGGCTGGCAGAACGCAGAAGGCTGGCGTTCAAGCTTGAGCTTCGGTGGGTAACTCTTCGAACAAAAGAAACGCCAAGTACTATTCTGTTTTTTGTGATCTTATCTTATCATATACCAACATCGAAGTGGGTCTTTCATGTCGTCTTGTTTTTCGACGCTTATCATGTGTGTCTCTTTGTGTCTACTGTGAAGTTTAACGTGAGGAAGGGAGAGGAGGGTACGAGGAGGCGGAGACGTATTCGTCCGGTTGAGACCCCGCACAAGAGCCTTTTGTCGGACGAACAAGCGGAGAGAGAAAAAGTAAGCTTAGCAGCAGTTCGGGAAATTTACACGCCGCGAACCGCGTTTTCCGTTTCGTGCACACCCTGCGTTTCAATACCGCACAGACTTCTCCACCTCGTCAACTTGTTGTTCCTCCTATATCACCCTCCGACTCATTGCAAATCTTTTTGACCTACTCATTACCTCTTCCAGTAAGGCTCTCTACAGTCCCTCAACCGAGTACTATCGCCAAAAGTCAGCTCAAATATGTCGAACAATCCAGACTGGCAACCAGTACCCATCACACTCGAGCCCATTTTCAGGCTCAGTTGCCCCGTCGAGGTGGCCCATCCCGTAGGCGATTCGGGGGAAGGACTGCGCAAGATCGTTCCTATCACCACTGGTGGTAGGATGACTTCGGATACGATCCCAGCTTTTGATGGTGCCGAAGGCATGCCTGGAGGAAGTGACTATTTCCGAATCGATCAGTTTGGAAAGACTCGATTGGACGCTAGGTACTTTTTCAAGTTGAAGAGCGGTCGTAAGTTTTCCTTCCTACCCCCTTCTCTTTCCTTCTTTTGAATCGTTAGACTTCTCATGCTGATACGACACCTTGCATTATTTACGATATGGTGTTGGGTTGAGGGTAACCAGATAACCTCTACTTCCAATCCTCAGGCATTCGCTTCGTCCCTTCAACCTACCCGGACCAATCGGCAAAAGACAAGTTGTTGAAAGGACAAGACATCGATCCCAAGCTATACTATTTCAGACTCAAATTGATCCTCGAAACAGATGATCCCGATCCGACGGTTCAAGACGTGGTAAGCAAAGTGGTCATTGCAAGTGCCGTTCGACATCCTAACGAAGTCGTGTACCAGGCATACGTTGTACAGTAAGCTCAAATGCAACATGAGAATGTTTCGCAACATCGTGGGATTGGTTGCATGTTTGTGTTCGAAAGCAGCGTTGGCGTGATGAGGTGCGGGAAAGAAGGCAAAGGCTACTCGAGGCTGCCAGGCATCTTACTGCGTGCGTTGCCACCAGTAGCGGCGCTGGAAGAGCTGCCGTGAGTCTTCCGCGTAGCCCCGCCTCTGCGTTTGGCGGGCGAAGAAACTTCACTCATTTCCGGCATGGTTGATTCGGGCTCAACGCTGCTGAGCCTACTCGACCTCCTCACATTTGCACCTTTTGCTGGTACTTTCCTCCCACCTCCTCTTTTGACGGGCGATCTGGTGGGTACCGCATCGTCATCGTCACCGACTTCGCTAATCGTGTAGATCGTACTACCACCTTCACCAGCACCAGCGCCTCCAGCAACGCTCCTATCGGTAACGCTCTCCATCTCGGCCGTTGCAGCTCGTGTGCGTCTCGCGATAGGAGCTGCGTCCGCGACGCCGCCCGACTGGCTGGAATGCTGCTCAAGATTGGAAAGCGTCAAAGGTTTACGATTGACGGCGCTGGTGGAGCGGGTCATACGTTTGGCGCCACCATCTGCGAGCGAAGCGTGAGAACGGCTCTTGCTAAGGTTCGATTTTGATCCAGCAGGAGTTGAGGGTTCGGTCTCATCTGCGAGATTGATTCCTGTTCGCGAGCGTGTCAATTTGCTTGCTGTCGCAGTGGAAGACTTTTTACCAGCCCTGCGCTTCGTTGGTGGTTCTGGAGAGGTCAGTGACTGCTGCATTTCATCGTCGTTGTCGCCGTTGTCTTCTTGTGACTCTTTCCAGCCGCGTCTTCCAGGCACGAGTCGGCCGATGTTGACGTCGTTAACAGCCTTGCCCTTCGCGTTCTGCTTGGAAGATTGGACGAAAGTGTCATCACCGTAGTCTTCCTCATTGGCGCTAGCGTGTTCGGCTTCATCTTCGCTCTGGTTCGTATCGTCGTTGAAACTTGGCTCGTCTCGTGCCAAACGGCTCTTCTTTCCATGCTGAGAGACGATACCCATAGCGCCAGTGAGTTTGGCTCCACGCCTGCCAGCCGCGGTACTGGAGCTGAGGACGGAGGGAGACGAGCTGCGGAAGGATGTTGAAGCAGCAAAAGGCGATGTGGTGGCAGGCTGGAAGCCGTGCGGACTGCCAGAGTAAGGAGAGCGGGAAACGGATGCGACGGATCCAGTATTGCCACCGCCAAATGCAGGGCGAGAAAGCTTAGGGAGGCCGGAGAAGGGGCTGCTGGAGGTGAGCGTAGGCTGGTTGCGCCAGGGCGAGGCGGGAGCGGGCCCGGAAACAGCAGACGAAGAATCGGCTGTGGGACGGGCAACCAGAACGGCAGATCCATCTATCTCTTCCAACTCATCTTCCATTGCTTCATCGTCTGCAGTAGTTTGAGCTTGAGTGGAAGGAGAGGCAGGAGAGGATCGGCTGCCACTGAGTGCGTTCTTGGCGAGGAAGCCAATCATTGCGGAAGGGCCTTGTTGAGGGGTCAAGGTGCGACTGGGAGTGCCGATGGGTGAGGCAGTTGCTGAGCCTGCAGGCTTGGAGGGTGTGCTGGGTGCTGAAGGAGACGACGATGCGCGAACAACAGCCGAAAGAATGGCAGCCTGTGTAGTCGGAGTATGTGTCTTGGATCTCCTTGCTGCAGGCGATGCACTCAGAGGAGTGAGCGCTATGGCGGATCGATCCGCAAAATCGTTGATAGCGTTCTTGCCACTGACACCATTCGCGGCTGCGGCACCATCTGATGCCCCATTGATCTTGTCTTCCTCCAGCTGCTGCGAAGCAACTCCACCACTGATCTCTACGGACTCTTCGATGCGCAACAACTCCTTCTGCACTTCTGGCAAGATCTCGCGTGCGCCAGCGATCATTCTCTTGCGTTGCTCCATCATCTTGCTCCTCTGCTGCGCATTTTTGGCCGAAGAGTGGCCCTGGCTGACATCAGGTCCAAGTCGACGATCCAACCCAACGGCATCCATATACCTTCCTTGGCTGATGTATCGAACGATCAACACGTCTGCAGCGACGTAACTCCATGTAGCCGTCATGGCAGCCGGTGGTGAGAGAATGAAGCTTTCAAGTGTGACTTCTTCTTCAGGGTCAAGACTGCATGCAAGCAAGTTCTTGATGGCAGCTGAGCGTGGAGGAGCAAAACAGTGCTCCAAGACTTTGAAGATGAGTCTGGCGCGTACCGAGACACGTTGCTGTTCGTCGCCCTGAATAACTTCTGTGAGAGTGCGGATGTGAGAGAAAGCTCGGCTGGGACCAGATACAAAGCAGAGAGCCTGAATCTGCATCTCGACTTCTTGCATGTAAGCTTCAGAGCCAGGCGGAGAGGAGGTGGGCTGGTTCGAAGTGCGGAGGAAGCGGAGTAGTAGCTTAGCTCGTGCTACCTCGGAGCGAGATGAAAAGGAGGAGTCGAGAAAGAGTGTGCACATGATTTTGGGGATGAAGTCGGCCACTGCAAGGAGAGGAACGGCTTCCTCGTAACGATCGTTGTCCAAAAGCCAATAGCCTTGCATGATATCGACGAATTGTGGCAGCACTACGTAGGTGTCAGCGAATCGCTCTGCAGTGGAGGATGGAATTCCGCTGTTACCGTTGTCACTGCTGTTACGTTCTGTGTATGAATTGAGTTCCAGCAGGAGGTAGTATACGAGCGAGAGCTGCTTGAGATAGTCGAGCGTCGGTGCAGCAAAGATGGCATTGAGCAAGGCTGAAAGCTGATCAGTTGAGCGTGGTGGATAGAGCGAAGCGTCGATGGATGCAAAGGACAGCAGCTCATCAAAGAAGAGCTTTTGACCGAAGACAGCATTCCGTCGTTCGGCGATGAAAGCAACACGTTCGGACGACCAGACGGCTTCGATGGGAGCTACCGAGGTGAAGTAGGGAAGAATGTCGGTAACAAGGCCAGCAGTTTCGTTGTCAAGTTGTTGCGACTCCTGCATCGCTTGTGATGACAATGTGCCTGTAGCTTGCGCCGACATTGTGAAGGCTTGTCGGATCGCAATAATAGTCGGTGGAGATGACGATGATGAAGAAGGTGATGGAGGTATAACAGAAAGCGGTGTGTTGTGGAGATATTTTTTTTTGCTGAGATCTTCTCAAAACGCACGCTCCAAAAGTGTTGTTGGATGCTGCTATTCAGCAATCGGGCTCAAAGACGCGTCTCGTTGTATGCAGCGCGACTGATTGGCGTGCAAGCATCCCGATCGACCCTGCGTCATTACAACAAAATCAGCGATCGAGAATGCACGAACCTCAAAAGGGTCAAAATGAAATGGCGGAAATGGCTGAGCATTCGAACGGTCAGTGCGATCTCACCAAATGCAACGTTGAACCCTCCTTTCTTCCCAGCTTCTTCTACACATCATCCTCGCTTCTTCCTCATACCCTGTGGTACTCAAATCACACTCTATCGAATCGCAGCTCATATCGCAACGACGGACAAGTCGGAGATCGCATCCGCATCCGCACCAGACACTTCTGCCAAAGCGCGCATCCACAACACCACATTGCATCCACCACCACTAGAGCAGCAGCTGACTACGCACACTACACCACTTTCACAACCATGGAGCCAGCTCCCGTCTTCCGCACGCCTCGCAAGCGTGTCGCCTACTACTACGACCTCGATGTCGGCAACTTCAGTTATGGCTTGGGTCATCCCATGAAGCCGCATCGGATGCGCATGACGCACAACCTCGTCACCAACTATGGCCTCCACAAAAAGATGGACATCTTGCGTCCCAAACGTGCAACACAAGATCAGATGACTCGATTTCACACCGACGAATACATCGACTTCTTGCATCGAGTCACTCCAGAAAGCGTGCACGAGCTTACCTGCGAGGGGACAAGGTATCTCATTGGCGAGGATTGTCCTGCATTCGATGGCTTGTACGAGTTTTGCTCGATTTCCGCGGGTGGGTCGCTGGCGGCCGCATCGAGGTTGAATTCGGGAGAGTCGGATGTTGCGATCAACTGGGCGGGAGGTCTGCATCACGCCAAAAAGAGGGAAGCGAGTGGATTCTGCTATGTTAACGATATCGTCCTTGCCATTTTGGAGCTCTTGAGGACACATCTTCGTGTGCTCTACATCGACATCGACATTCATCATGGAGACGGTGTCGAGGAGGCATTCTACACAACCGATCGTGTCATGACAGCGTCTTTTCACAAGTTTGGTGACTTCTTCCCTGGTACAGGTGACGTAAGGGACATCGGGCTTAAGAAGGGCAAGAACTACGCGGTCAATGTTCCTCTTCGCGACGGTGTGGGCGATCTCGAGTTCGGCAACCTCTTCCGACCCATCATCTCACATATCATGGAGTGGTATCGTCCTGGCGCTGTCGTGCTTCAGTGCGGTGCCGATTCGCTAGCCGGTGACAAGTTGGGTTGTTTCAACCTTTCGATGCGTGGTCACGCCGACTGCGTCGCTTTCATGCAGACTTTCGATGTTCCTCTCATCACCCTCGGCGGAGGAGGCTATACAGTGCGTAACGTCGCTCGAACATGGACCTACGAAACCGGCTTGCTCGTTGGCGAGAAACTTGACGAAGACTTGCCTTTCAACGACTACATCCAATACTTTGGGCCGCACTACAAGCTCGACGTACCTGCCACATCGATGGACAACTTGAATACACGCGAGTATCTGGACAACTTGCGAACCAAGGTTATCGATAACCTGCGCAACTTGCCGTCAGCACCAGGTGTGCAGATGCAAGAAACACCACGCAACTCGTTGAATCCGGCTGACGTGGATGGGTCGGATGGCGAAGATTCGGATCTGGACGAGAGGATCTCACAACGCTTGCGAGATGCGCATACTCAGCACTGGGATGACGAGTTATCAGGCGATGAAGACGAGCAACAGGACAGGGAAGACGAATCAGCATGGGCACAGGCAACGAGTCGCAACGCAGGCGCGGGAGGTCGAAGGAGGCCAGGTATCATGGATCCCATACGACCATTCGAACACGACTTGGGACTCAAGTACGTTGCGCAAAACGGTGCAGGAGCGGCCAAAGGCAAAGGCAGAGCTAAGAGGACATTCTTTGCGTCTCGCGCGGCGAAACCTGTTTTGGCAGATCTGCATTTCGATGACGATGACGAAGACGATGAAGACGATCACCACCATCTTCACCAGCATTCGAATCATAGGACGAGCAGCCGAGTCGTTCGCTCGAGAGGATTAGGCTTTGGCGGTGGGAGCGGGGTGGACGCGGGAATCGGAGCAGCGGGGGATGCAACACCGCTGAGCGATGTAGAGATGGGTTCACCTGCGCTTTCGGCTGCTGCTTTGACCAATGGCAACGGTAGATCTGCTGTTAATGGCAGGAGGTGAGAAAGTCAAGCTTCTTTGTGTTATCCCCGTTTGCGGTTGTATTTGTATGCTCTCTCTGTCTTTCTGTCATTGCAACATTCTATCTTTATCGTCGTGCTTACGACTGTGTGCTGCGCTGGATATGGGACGTCATAGTGAATCGATTGGAGCAGATAGATGTATAGTACATTACAATGGGGAATGTAGCTGAACAACCTTTCTGCTTTAAGCCTGTGTCGCGCCCAGACTGAACTTCTTTGTATGCTCTTCAAAAGCTCCTTCCAGCGCCGCATACTCCTTTACCAACGGATGAGCTGCATTGACTCTCCTCAGACTCTGTAGCAATTCGGCTGCTGTTTTCCCAGTTGCATCGATGTGTGCTGCGAGTACTGCTTTGTTCGCCAGAATCTCTGCATTGCCTTCGTCCAGCCTGAGTGCTTCTTCTAGCTGCTTGTCCGCTGCGGAGTAGTCGCCGTTTGCGGCTAGGGCGGTTGCTTTGCCGATCAAACTTGGGACGGCATTGCTGGTTCCAGCGGCGCTTGGGTTTGCTGCTAACTCGTCGTATACGTAAAAAGCCTGTTGGGTGGAACGTCCACCTTTGGCTAGGCCGATCCAGGCTTCGATGAGTTGAATGAGGAGGGAGTCGTCGGCCCAGGAGCGAGCGGCAAGGTATTCCTTTTCGGCCAAATCGAGGCGATGGATGGAGAGCAAAATGTGAACACCGAGAGCTACACATTCGAGTTCTTTCGATGTACCCGTCCCTGTAACCGAGAGGGTGGAGAGCGCTTCTTCCGCATCACCGTCGAGGAAGAGGGCTGTAGCTGCAGCGCAACGGATGATCTGACCGCGAGGTTCACCGACGACGGCGTGATCGAGAAGTTCGGTGAGGTTGACGATTTCGCGTGATTGGGCGTCGGTGTTGTTCTGCGTCGATGCCTGGATGAATCGCGCCAATGAGATGACGGCAGCAACGTGTGGTTCTGATGTAGGGAGAGAGGAGAGGAGGGAGAGAGCTGAGGCGGGATCGGAAGGCGAACGTGCGAGATGGGATCGTGCGGCGTAAAGAAGTGTTGCAATGTTGTCTGGATCAGCCGAACGAGAAGAGGAAGTCGAGGACAAAGCAAGGTCGATGCAGCCCTGGTAGGCGCCTTGGTAGAAGAGCGATTGGACTTCGAAGAGTGTTGAAGACATCGTTGCCAAGATTCCAAGAGGAGACGCTGATGATGACGATGAGGATGATGGTGTTGATCAACAGGCTGAATCTGAGAAGAAACGTCTTGAAAGTGTTGTGTGCGTTGAGTGTTGCGCTGGAGCGAGTGTTGAACTCAAACGGTGCACGGTTGCAGACACACAAAAGCGCGAGGGAACAGCGTGGCCCGTCTTCGGCGTTGGAGAATAGGAAGAAGCACACCTTGTATCGTGCGATATTTTCACCAAACAGACATTCAAACACCTTGTCCAACCTCCACCTCGTATCTTACCCCACACTCTATACCTTTATCCACTCATAGACACATCTTGACCTTCGACTTAGACATCATAGACGATGGCAAGCACCTCTCCAATAGAGCCTAGCACAGACGAAGTGCGATCCGATATGTTACTAGCTAGCAGGATAGCTCGATCGGCCGCAGCAGCCAATGGCTCTGGCTCGGGCGTACGATTGGTCTACTCTACCACACCAAGCTGGCCTTTCACCTCCTTAGCCACTAGCAGCTCAGCATCCACCGCAAAGGATACAGTCGATATTGCGGTCCTCGATTCATCCTTTAATCCTCCCTCGCGTGCTCATTTGGCACTTTTACTGTCCGACCCTATCTTGACTGTCGACCGAAAGAAGAAGACGTATGATGGGCATCTCCTACTCTTCTCGACGCAGAATGCAGACAAAGGCGCAGGCAAGCCAGGCGACGCTTCTCTCGATCAACGTATCCAAATGATGACCTTGATGGCACGAGACGTGGAGCGCATACAAACATCAGCCGGTCACCCAGCAAACGTTGCCGTCGGATTAGTAGACAAGCCTCTTATCTTTGCCAAATCTACTCTCACATGGGGGTTGTTGCGGCAGCAGCAGCAGCAGCAAGGAGGGACCAAGGAAAGCAGCCCAGAGCCAAGACTGCATTGGGTCGTAGGATTCGATACACTCTACCGAGTGTTTCAGCTCAAATACTATCCTTCGCTGGAAGAGTTCAACCAGCAGTGTAGACGATTCTTCGAGACGGAAGGTACGACGTTCGTCTGCGCGCGTCGAGATCCTTCTTCCTATCCACAAATCAGTGAAGGTGCGGAGGGAGATGCAAAGGAGCAAGCGAGAAAGGAAGAAGACAAGCTGCTCGAGTCCGAGAATGTTGCCCCTTGGGTAAAGAAAGGGTCGGTTGGGATGCTCGATATCGATCCTGACCAAGCCAAACTTAGCTCGACAAAGATCAGAGCGCTGCTGAAGGATCAGAGCGTGGGGAAAGAAGAGAAGAAAGGGAGGCTGAAGGAATTGGTGCCGCCAAGTTTGGTCGAGTATCTGGTGGAAGAAGGTGTCTATCAGGATGAAAAGCGGAGCTGAAGGTTGGAGCGTTGTTAGATCAAGAGAATTGGTTTCGGCAGAAAGTGCGGAGTTCTTGGTGCGGACGCGTTGCGCGCTGCGCTGCGCTGAAAATCTCTCCACTTTTGCCGCGTAAATGACTGTTCTTCTGGCTTTGCCGTTGCCGCTTGGACCCTTGCGACCTTCACATCCTCATCATCCCGCACCTTCTCATCACGTCTCCGTTTGCCACCGTATACCTTGCTTCCGACTCATGCTCAGCACTACCTTGTGAGCTGATCATTTCATCGAGGAGGCAAGATGACCGGCGTGTTCGCACCGCAGCACCACCAGAACACCAACCTTTTCACAAGCGCCGTCAACAATCCGCAATACCATTCACATCAGACAGGCGCTCATCCTTGGTCCGCATCATCGTCACCCTCCACCATGGATTCTGGACCTTCCCATGCAGTCGGCTACAACGTTGAGCGAAGCTTCCACCCCTCTTCCTCATCATCCGCCGCCGCCATGGCTGGACCAAGCACCAACACTATGATCAGCAAAGATGAGGACGAAGGAATGGCGACCTCACTCGCATTTGCGCGTGCACCCGCGCCCGCAACACCTTCGCACTACCTGCCGCGACAGGATTTCTCGTCATCTCCTTCCGCACACAATTACCCAGCATCCACCATGGCGGCCGTCGAAGCGACTAGAGCGCGATTCTTTGCTCGTCAATCCAGTTCCTCTTCTTCCGCCCGAAGGGGCTCAAGGCCTACCATGACAGGTTCGACCTCGCTGCCTGCGAAAGCAGCACGACCTGTTCGAACGCACAAGGGTAGCTCGCTTTCTAGCGCCTCTAGTGGAGATTATCGACAGAGCTTTTTTGATCGATGTCAGAAGGCGATGGATCAGACTAGGAGTCGGCAGAGGGGGGCAAAAATGATGGCGTTCAGAAAGGGCATTGACGGGGCTACGCCCGGGTTGTTTAGTGATGAGATTATGGACGAAGACGAGGACGGGGACGAGACACTTTCTTCTTCCCCGCCTCCTTTTGGGACCGAAGACGGGGTGGGAGAGAGGGAAGAAGATGATGAGCTGACAAGGCGACGAATCATTGCAGAGTATTCGAGGTTGAAAAGGATCTACGAGTTGAAAGGCAAGATGGAAATCGGCTGGATTGATCCAGATCAATTGGACTGGTTGGAGAGCGAAGTCAAACAGCAGCAGCAATACGGCCAAGAAGGGGATTGGGAGGAGGGTTTGGATGCTTTGGATCCGTATGCGGGGGCAAACGACGAAGAGCTGGAAGAGCTGTGGAGGGAGGCCCAGGCAGCGAGTCAGCAGCACAACGGCAGGGAGGCGATACCGGGGATGATGGAAGAAGACGAAGATGATCAAATGATGATGGACGATGATGACTTCTCAGATGGCGATGCTGCGTTTGAAGAGGCTTTGGCAAGGCTACCTTACTGAAACGATACGAGCAAAAAGGTTTGGCGATGCATACCTTTCACCAAACCTCACAACGATATTGCTTGCTCATCGCTGGGATGGAAGTGAATTAAACAAGTTTGCAAGCGTCAACGAAAGAAAGCTACTTGCTTGCTTCTCTCAAATTGGAATTTATACCCCCTTTCTTTCGCACCTTTCGATACTCAATCGCATGCTCGCCGTTCAATAGCATCTCGCTCACGCAGCAACACCCCAGGCTGCCAGATTTGCATATGCGCCAAGCCTCCAACGAACGCCATGATGGCAGCTGAAAGTATACAGATGGCTTGTATTGAGGATCTGAGCAGAGACAACAATAGAATATATCACAAGAAGAAACAAAAAAGTAGACCAAAAGCTCGGAATGCACCATCATCGGATCTACATAACAGTGCTTTTTTTTTCCACATCTCACCCTAGATGCGTCAACTCTTTATGCCTGGGCAGTCTGTCCCTCGGCCTGCTGGTTCGCCGCCACGACGCCGTCGGGCAACTTACCTCCCCTGGTAGCCGCGATACTCTCGACAATACTGTTGATGCTTTTCTGCCACTGGACGAGTCTTGCTTCTAACTGTTGCCATTGTTGCTTTCCAAATTGGCGATGAGTAGACTTGTAGACGCGGAAAGCGTTGTTGACTTGGCTGAGTTTTCCGCTGACCAGGCCTGCACGGATGACGTCGATGACCCACAGCTCAACCTCGTCCTCACTGATGCCCAAGGTGGAAGCGATCGAGGAGTAAGGTACGTCGGAGGAGATGGAGAGTGCGCAGAGATCTGCCAGATCGAGCAGGCGGATTTTGTGGAGGAGGTCATCGGAGGAAAGACCCAACCTGGAGAGCTCGGAGGCGTTGTTGGAGGACCACGATTGGAAATCTTTTGCAGAACCTCCAACGAAGATCTTGAGCAAATCGAAGATGCTGCTCTTTCCATTCAGCTCCAAAACAGCCTGGATGTGAAACAAGTCCTCAAACTCGTAGAGCTTAGGCAAGCGGAGAGCGGCAGCGACCGTCCTCTCTGCAGCGTCCTTGCTGTTGGTCGATTGGTTGTTGGAAATGTAGCGCAAGTGCAAAAGCAAAAATTGATACGCCTTCGACGTTTGGCCATGCTCCTTCTCTGCTCCCTCCAACGCCTTTGCGACGTTCTCCAAACAAGCGGCTTTGTCAGCTTCGCTCACCTCCCACTGAGCCAACCACTGCGGCAAAGCTTTCAAGCTCGAAGTCAAGTAATCCAAATCATCGTTGGCGCTGGCGAGGTTCAAGAGCGCATTGAAAATGGTGCAACGCAACGCCGAAGTAGCAGGAAGGCTGTTGAAAAGGTTCGAGAGGATACGGTAACGAACGTTGTTCTTCTCGCTGCTTCCTTCTTTGGCAACAGCGTTGATGAGCGATGTCAACTGCTTTTCGGCATCGGTACCGGTAGAGAAGGTGGAAGTGATGAGGCTGAAAAGGAGGTTGTAGACACCTTCGAGTTCACGGTCGGTACCTTCGCCGAGGGACTTGACTTCGGAAACGAGCGAAGCGACGGTCTGCTGCTTCTTTTCAGCGTCGCCAGCGGGGGCAGCCTCGGTGGATTCGGCGGGAGCAGCGGGTTCAGCTTCAAGTGCAAGTTTCTGGAAACGGGAGATGAAGTCATTACGAGAAGCTTCGGCCTGCGAACGAGAGACGAAAGCGGAAACTTCGACAATCTGCTCTTCGAAAGTGCCTTCGGCAAGGACGGTGACGAGGTCGGCAGACGACATGGTTGAAAGAAGAAAAGTCGTTGCGAATGTCGAAAGAGTGTGCTGGCGCTACAAAGTTGAATGTGTTGCGCTGTATGACCGTTCCAAAGGGTGCAGCTGTCCGAATTGTTGCGAAGTGCAAAGAGTGGTGGAGATGCAACTATCGGTTGACGGTGTTGGTGGTGGTGATGGTGATTGGACGTTGATCGCGAGCGCGGTTCCTTGAGAGAGTCGCAAAAGTGCAAATCTCGAAAGAGACTCAGCTGGAAGAAGTGCCAAAAAGCCTTTCTAACACCTTGACAGAATTGGAATTTTTTCGCTTTCCTGGCAGAAGCAGCAGCAGCAGCAACGCGCTTTCCTTCCCTTTCAAGTACTGACTGTACGTGAAGCGGTGACAAGGCACACGAGCAGCCAATCGGTCCAATTTCGACTCTCGTTCGCGCTTCTTCTTGCAATTCTTCCACCCGGCCGACAGTACCCAAATCAGGGTTCAACTTGTTTCGCCTTCATGCACCGACCACCCTCTTACACACCTCTTCCACCTTTCCCACCTTACATCATTGCTCCAAAACCACATCTCGGAAGAGAGGCTAGCATCAATGTCGTCGCTCTGGATCATCAACAAGGCAGGTGGCCTCATCTACCAGGCCGAACACTTCCACCATCCTTCGTCAACAGCCTCGACCGCTCGTCTTTCTTCCAACGAATACCTCGTCCTCGCAGGCACACTGCATGGCATCCATGCGATTACGGCGAAACTCAACCCCGTCCCCAGCAGGGCTTGTTCGGGGATTGAAAGTCTAGATGCGGACTATTTCACAATCAAGGTTATGGTTACGTCTACTGGTAAGCATTTACGCTATCCCTTTTCGAGGTGGTGAGAGGAAATGGCTGTACTGACTTATCAACGTTGGGGTTTTTTTGATGTGATCTTCGGCGGGGGTGGAACACAGGTACAAAGTTCGTCTTGGTGACGAGCCCAGCGCATCCGAACCCAGCGGGTGTGCTTCAAAAGTGCTACGAAGCCTATGCGGATATGGTGATGAAGAATCCCTTCTATACACCCGAGATGCCGGTTAGGGTGGAAAGCTTCGACAGGGCTGTAGAGGCCTTAGTGAGAGCCTGAAAGTCTTGCTCCCACAGCCAGGCCTGATATGCACCTAGTCACGAACGTCTCAAAAAGCAGGATTATACCCAACATCAAAAGTATCCAGCTCCAAACCGCAGGAAACGAAGCATAACCCAATGTACTTTTATATTTACGACACGCTTGCAACCAATGTATACGCATCATTGTTGTCTCACCTGTGCAGTCCAAGTCTTTGGTCTAGTCACGATTGCAACGAAAGGGAAGGGGAAAAGCTAGTCTCTGAGCAGCGTACATGAGCGCAACACCTTTTTTAACGCTGCAGGCTTCCTATTCGGAGCGATAGCTAGACAGGTGGCTATATTCTCGGGCTGTTCGATCCACAAAAAGTGCCTTGGAAACTCTTCTTCCCCCTCCGCCTCTTCTTCTCCGTTTGCTTTGCGCGTTGCTCGTTTCTCTTCATCCTCCTTCTGCGCCGCATCCAGTTTCGCACTCAGCTCGTGTAGCGTCATTTTCGATTTCCCTTCTTTGGCGGTTTGAAGTACGACTTTGTGCATCGATGAAAGGTTGGAGGGGGAGATGTACTGCTGAGTGGCAGTGGAAGAGGAGGAGATTTGAATGGCTGCGATGGCTGCGTGGGCCGATTGGGCCATCCATGGGCCTTTGGGCCAGTTGAAAGAGGTGGAGGAGGAGCCGTCGATGATGAGTTGCATTACGAGCGGTGGTGGTGATGCCGTTGCTGCTGGTGGTGGTTGTGGTTGGGAGGTGGAAGACATTGCGCGGACGGTTGCCGAGAAAGTAGCTCGATACGAAGAGCAACAGCGAGTGGGGAGGAAGCGGTTGGACGTCTGAATTGCTGAGTACATGCGAGAGTGAGGTTCTCTGGGAGGCGAAGACAATGAGGGAAGCAGCGAATGGAAGACGGATGCAAGACGGGCGAAGATATGGTGGTCCGGGAGAAGATCAACAGGCGCTGTTCTTCTCGAGCTTTACTCCACATTTTTTTTCTTTGTGAAAGGTCGCTGAGATTCAGGGTCCAACCTTAAGCTTCTTCTTCTTCCCCTTTGCCTAATCTTGATATCCTCCTCTCTCCAATTGCCTCCTCTTCGTTGCTTCACTGAAGTCCTCAACCATTCCGCCCGAGGATGGCCACAAGATGCGCAGTCGCCAGCGGACGAAGCATCTCCACCACCACCATCACCCGCCTCACATCCAATACCAGCACCGCCAACTTGGCACCTTTCCTCGTCCCCTCCCTTGCTCTCAGAGTTGGACGAGGTCGAACAGGGCACACTCTCCCCCCGACTCGATCACGTCCAACTTACCTTTCCGCACCCAGGCGAACCTTCACATCTCTCCCTGCCTCAAGCGGCGCATCAAACCACGGGGATACGATCTTCGCCCTTGCCACGGCCCCCGGTCGAGCCGGCGTGGCCATCATCCGTATTTCTGGCCCTTTCACCTCCCAAATTTACTTTTCCCTCTGCCTAACCTCCCGTCGTAAGTCGTATACTCGGCTGCCGGAGCCGCACAAGCTCGTGTTGCGAAACATCCACCATCCGCATACTCATGAATTACTCGACAGCGGAGCAGGGGTGGTGTATTTTCCGGTCGGGGAGAGTTATACGGGCGAAGAGAGTTTGGAGTTGCACGTTCATGGTGGACTTGCTACGGTTAGGGATGTCTTGGATGCGCTGGGAACGTTTTCTTCCTCAGAGAGGATAGGGGACGAGGGGAGAGGGGGAAAAGTTCGGCCTGCTGAAGCGGGTGAATTTACCAGAAGAGCGTTTGAGAATGGGAGGTTGGACTTGAACTCTGCTGAAGCGCTACATTCGCTCATTGACGCCGAGACGACAATTCAGCGAAAAGTGGCACTACAGGGCACAAGAGGGTTGCAGACAGCGAGGTACGATGCGATACGAGAAGAACTGCTGAAGGCGATGGGGATGACCGAAGCGCTTATCGATTTTAGCGATGAGGATGGGGTGGAGGAAGGAACTTGGCTCGCTGCACAGAGGAGCGTTGGTGAGGTGGGGGCTCTGTTGCGCAGCGAACTTGGCCTTTCTTCCTCACAAGATGCCAAGAGCGGCGAAAGGGAGCAGGAGGGGCAGGTAAAAGGTGTAGAGACGATGAGACATGTTGGTGAAATTCTGTCCACCGGGATCCGTCTAGCGATTTATGGACCTCCTAATGCGGGTAAAAGCTCTTTACTCAACCGACTAGCTGATCGATCAGCGGCAATTGTGAGCGATATTCCGGGAACAACGAGGGACGTCTTGCAGGTGAATTTGGATTTGGCTGGTTACAAGGTTGTTGTGTACGATACGGCGGGATTGAGAGAGGAGGAGGGAAAGGGAAGAGGGATTGACGAGATAGAAAAGATCGGGATGGAGAGGGCAAGAGAGGTGGTGAGGGAGAGTGATTTGGCGTTGCTCGTACTGCCTGCTACTGCTGAGGCGCAAGGAGGATCAGAGGGAAGAGGAGAGGAAGTGGAGATTTTGCGACCGGATTCGTATAGCGACGAGCACAAAGATCTGGTATTTTACAACAAGATCGATTTGCTTTCTTTCCCTTCCGCACCTGACCCCGCCCTCAACCTGAAAGGAGAAGAAGCAAGCGAGCGAATCAGGGCATGGCAAGGCAGCGTCAAAACCAACCTTGGCATACCCACCCTCATCAACGACCTAGCAGAACTTATCTCCACCAAGTACGCCTTTGCCGCCCAAACCGAAGCCCCACTCATCACCCAATCCCGCCACCGTTTCCACCTGCATCAATGCCTGCGTCACATAGAAGCATTCGCACTCATCGCCTCTTCAAACGAAGCAGAAGAAGGCGCAGAGGTAGACCTGGTTCTGGCAGCAGAAGAATTGAGATACGCCGCAAAAGAGGTGGGGAAGGTGACAGGAAGGGATGTTTCGCCCGACGAAATTTTGGGTAGTATCTTCAGTACTTTTTGCATTGGCAAGTAAAGCATACACTGCAGCATTCCGTAGTGTCATAGAAGCAAAAGGCAAAGGGGGAGGATCAAGAAAGTCTATGTTTGCAGATGGGAAGCAGAGAGTGTATTATACAGGAAGCTAAGGTATGTTAACGAAGCAAAAATCCTTTCTTTGTCCAACTTGTGAGTCTAGCGCGTCTATAGATGACGGCTTAGCGGCGAAGGATCTCGAATTCTCCTCGAACCAACGTCAGGTACAGAACCACTTCTCCCTGAAAGACGATCATGCGTTACAGCATGTTCCGGCGCGAGCGGACTCCTCGGCATGCTCGGATAATGAACATGTGGCGTATCTCCTTCGCCATTCGTGTTCGTCGTTGTAGTCGCATCCCGGGTCCTGCTATGACCCAAAGCAGGCGTAACGGCCCCGTTTGGCGTCCCAAGTCCACCCACGTGCGAAGAAAGGTGATGATGATTGTGCGAAACAAACTCGGTACGAATGAAGCTCGATTCTCCCACCATACTTCTACAGAGTTCGGAGAGTTGTTCGAGCGAAGTGACGATTTGTTCGAGAAGAGCATGTTCAGCGAGGATGAAGAAGAATGCGTAATCGAGAGATCGTTTGCCTTTAGTCGTTGGCGTTTCGGGATCGGAGGGTAGCGCTGCGGCTGCTGCTCGGCGTGCGTGGTCTCGTGTCGGGGTGACGGAGCCGCTGATGGCGCCGCTGACAGGGCTGCCGGTCTGAATGGAGTGCAGACCGGGACGTTTACGATTACGTTGACGGACATTCGCGAGAATGCTACCCTTGTTGAGACTGTCGAGAGCGTGATAGGCATCAGGAACGCCGTGCTTGCGATGGATACGATGGGGTGGTTCACTGCCTTCCACCATCATCCGCAGCTGTTCTGCAACCGCTTCAGTGAGCTCTTCGAGTGCCAGACGTGGGCTAGGTAGACATTGCGGAAGGGGTGCCTTTGTCTGCAAAGCCTGTCCTGTCGTCCAGAGCACCAGTAACACTGACGCAATAAGACTCTGTCGCAGCTCCAGCACGTTGACCACCGCATGCTGGCGTACCGAACGCAAGCCATGCTCTCTACATCTTCGCAATCCCATCAGCAACTCCAGAATGATCTCGAGATGGTTAAGCAGCTCGGACAGCACCTTGGTACGCTTGGGTTTGAGACTGATCTCGGCTGTCATGACGTCGACGAGACCACGAGCCTGACAGATGCGGCTCTCAATGCCCACCTCGAGTCTCTCGAAAGCAGCACTTGACTTATGAGACGATATGAGACCACCGGACAGCATCTGACGGGACAGACTGAGATAAAGAGACTGTAGCTGCGCCGTGATGGAGGAAACCCTCTTGACAAGTTCAACTCGTGCATGCAAAGGCCAGAAGAAAAGATTGACGGCCAAAGCGGCGACGATGCCGAAAAAGATCATATAGCCTCGATTCCATGCGACGTAGATGGGCGTCTCGGTCTTATCCTCGGTCGGGATGAGAGCCACGATGGGCACAGTGAGACTCATGACGATGCCAACACCTTGGATCTTGGTGAAGAGCATGACGTATGATGGGAGTGCGGTGGCCACGGTGAGCAAGAACGCCAGCGCGTACGGGTTGTCTTGGGCGATCTCGTTGATAATGAGGCCCAAGATCGCGCCAGAGATGGTTCCAAGAATTCGAAAGAAGGAGGTGCGGATACTTGCACCTGTCGAAGTCTCGAGGCAGAAAAGGTATGAGATGGCCATCCATTGGCCGCGATTCTGGACCCACCATTGCCTCGATTCACCAGGAGCAAGCCACGAGGGGAGAGTCAAGAGCACCATACCGGCAGCCAGTTTGAAGCCAAACTTGATATGACGACTGTGTCGAAGCGATCGGATCTGGTTGGACAGTGCAATACGAACGTGCAAAGCTTTGCGCGACCAGAAGGTTAGGCGAAATGCGCGCAGCTTCCTTCTGATCCAATTGTGTGCAGTGGCTACGCTCACTCGGGAAGTGATTCGCTCAAGGTCGAGTGCCGCGGGGCCAAGCAAGATCTCGGAGCCATCGTCGAAAAAGTCCATGTCATCGAACTCGCCTTCTGAGATGGGCGAAGAGGGTTCGTCTTCATGTAGCAGAGCGTCGATGCGTTCCTCGACCAGCGCCATCTGATCATCGGCACCCACAATGTTGCGCTCTAGCCAGTACTTCCATTTGGCTATGGGCATGCTCAACGAACGACGAGGATGATCTTGCCAGGTATTTGCAATCATCAGAGCGCCACTGAGACACGAGTCGATGAGTAGCGCGACTTCCAGCATGGCAATCATGAGAAAGGAGATCTGGTACGCCTCGTTGCGGAAGAGATGAGCCAGCGCTAGAGTCTCCTCGACTGGCTTCAGTTGACCTTTGGCAGCCAGGTCCGCGCCCAAGGCTGCGCCGGAGTCCGGTGTTACCCCTGTGGTGGTTGCGCTTTCATCGGCCGTCTTTCCAATGACTTCGGAGCGCGACTCCTTCATAGCATCGTTGAGGGCAGCCTTGAAAAGGCGAATCGAGTCGCGGAGCTTCTCCTTTTGCTGGGTTACGGCGAGGACAGGGTCGTCCATGACAGCAGACTGTTGCGACTTGTCATTGCGAGCGATGAACGCAGAAAGCCTTGTTGTGAGAAGGTCGGATCCATGACACTTTCTAACGCACTGTCGCAGGCACTCGAGCGAAGACTGGATCTCAATACTGAAGTTTGTGATCTCGCCCTGAAAGTCAAGTGCTGGCCTCGTACCCGATTCGGACGGACCGCGAGAGCCTAGGTCAGGACTGGACCCTGATGTGGCTGATGGGTGCTCCGAGCGAATGGCGGTCCACCTGCTGGAAGCGTTGGCACTTTCATCGGTCAGACAGGTGAGGCTGCAAGAATACCAGGCGCGGATGTCGCGCAAGATAGGCAGGAAGATGCCCAAGAGGCCAATGGGAACTCGCGCGAAGGCCAGCTCGTATCTAGCAGCATCCAGATTGGATTCGAGGCGGGTCTGTAGTGCTTCAGCATCGACTTTGAGTTTCTTGAACTTGGGTATATGTGACTGTGCGATAGAGTAGCCAGACACTTCGAGGTGATCGATCCGTCGTTCATTTCGAGGTGTTGAGAGATCGACAAAGAAGTCCTCGATGGCTTGCTGCATGAGTCGCTGTGTGCCATCGAAGAGGTCGCACAGCTGGCTGACCGAAGTGCGACGGGCTGTGCGAGGAAAGACAGCGATGTTGCAAATGACGCCAACAACCATTGCGACCAAGGCGGGATAAAAGTTGTCAAGGAAGATGCGTGCGCTGATGACATTGTACTGCTTGGTGAGCTCCCAGATGATGCCGAAGAGGAGAGCACGGCAGGGTCCTTTGAGGCGAGGTGCATAGCTCGATAGTGTACCAGTAGAGAAGCAGAAGAAGATCAACGTTATGACACCGATGGCTCTCGATTTGGGCGAGCTATAAGCGGGCGCTCCCTCGCCGTCGATCCAGATACAACCGCATAGCGCCAAGAAGGAAGCCCCTGTGCCGACCGCAACGAAGAGCAGTGTAATGATTGATCGTTCGAGGTAGGCACCTGCAGCGAGTGGCGATGGGAAGAAGAAGAGGAAGAAGTGGATGTAGGCGAAGAACGGGTTGGGGGACATCCAATTCTCGAGTACTTTGACGAGAACAAAAGGGGTGATCAGAAGCGCGCCCACCACAGGCGGTGCAAGAAGTTTCGTGCGAGGCCATGATTGCTTAGCCAATTTCGTGACACGGCCCTGCCAAGTTTGCGGACCATCGTCAACCCCACCTGATGAGCCAGACTTCTCCGGCTTAGTGTGGCTCATCGATGCGATGCTATTATGAGTCTATAGGAATGTCATGGGGTTGTGGTTGCCATATTGGAGTGTATCGGATCGTCCTTCGGGGTATCTTTTGGTGGTAGGAAGTCTAGGTCCGTCTATGGTGCATCCTCATGAAGCCGTTCGTGATTGCTGCGCATCTCGTCGAGAGTCTAGGTTGATGTGATGTCACAAGAGGTGGGCGTCATGAGTTGGTTGAGAAGTGATGTGACACTGATGACTTTTAGAGGTTGATGTTTTGTGGAACAGGTTCGGCATGGATTTCCGGAGAGGGTTTTGGGCATAAGCACAATAACCTCGAAGAAAGTGGAGGAAAAGCGAACCCAAAATTCGGTTTGGCTTGGTTATAGCAGCGTATCTTCGGCTCGGCTCTTGTCCGCGTCTTGAGCTCTGTCTGATTGCGGCCGTTCGGCACAATTCTGGAGACTAGCACGCACGCAGTCAGCCGAAACAAGACTGACTCGCTTGCCAAGCACTTGCGGCTTTTGACATCGAGACCCTTTGCCCTTTTTGTCGTCATCGTCAAAGTCTGTGTCTCCTTTGTTGGCCGTTCGGCAACGCAAGACCTTAGCGATGCAGCTTCCCCACAAAGTCTACCATCTCACGACGACATTGGGTCTGCTTGCATCCTTCTCCTGGTAGTAGCGAGTGGACAACTTAGCAACGCGGCGAGTCTTACGAGTCTGAAGCCGCAAGCCGAAAGGGTCTTTTGACATCGGCGCGATCGGAGCATGTCGTTCTCTGACATCGGGCCAACCCTTCGACAGAAATGGACACTTGCCTTCCCGGTTGAAGCTCATGGCCTCTTTCGTGGCTATCTTGTCCACACGTATGAGCCGAGACATCCTCGATAGGACAGGCATGTGTTCACGCTGATGACGATCGTGAGGACTTTACAACAGATGATCCTCCTTGCTGCGTGCTGTATCGTTCAGTGACACAAATTGTGACACCGCCGTATGATTTATTGTGAGCTCGTCGTGAGGCAGGTACGGGTGCATGCAGCGTCATCAGCGCCAAAGTTCTCAGGGAAGGGGCCCTCGAACGTTCAGATCCTGGGAGTGGAGATCTAGCCATGAGAAGCAGGAGGAGTCTGCATGGGAAGATGGCACTGCAGATCCCGATCATGGGTCAGCACGGGGTTCTGCATGGCCGATCCGAGGGAGCGAGCAGACAGCGAGAACAGGCAGGGTAAAAGCCAGAATGTCGAAAGCCGTTGTTCGCAAAGCCGAGCTTGCAAGCCTCAGTGGCGTTGAAAGCAGTTGAAGAAGCAAACACAATGAGATCTCTCGAACTCAGCTGATGATGAAGCGGTGGCTCATGAAGGCTCATGAAGGGTTCACAAAAGGGAAAGACCTTTCCAGGTGATGGGAATGCTGCTCGCTATGACAGTCTTGCGGGAGCGGCACAGCCCAAACCCCTCGGCTGCCGATCATGCTCTCCGTGGGGAAGATTAAGGCTTTGCGAGGGAAAACTTGTGCCGTGACCAACCACCATCACGCGGCATGCATGTGATTATAGAGAGACATGAGCCTTGTTTTTCTAGCTCCGATGGCTGTCACATTTCTGCGGTCAAATGTTGTTTTGGCTTTCGCCTTGGCCTTCTTCGCCGCTTGGTGAGCTCAGCTATCACGCATCCTGTCATATCTTCTCAAGGCTGCTCCATGCACTTGTTGCGTCGCAGATCCCACTCGCTGATGAGAATGACATCGAGCAGCAACACTGATCGCAAAACGGATGTAGAGGTGGCTGCTCTGCTTGGCAACATGTTGACTGAATGGAAATGCACAAATAAGTCGGGATCCGAGAGATGCTGTAATGCCCGTTGAGTGCTCTAGTTCCGGTTCGCTTTACCTGTTGCAGTCCCGGCTGTCCACTATCTGCAACACACTTTGACTCATAAGCTTTACCAAGTGCAAATATCAAGGCACCGCAACGTTTACTTTGGGAACTTCGGGTATCAAGCATTGCAATGTGATACCACCACCCATGCCATATTTACAACAACAATGGGTAGCGGCAATGCACCTTACCGCCATGCTCAGTCTCATACTCGCAAAGTCCGAAACAAAACATGTCAAAGTTGACTCGTGCAAAGCTGACAGACGAAGAGTAACTTTATAGTCAGAGTCTAGCTTCTAAGCCTATCCGGGTCGAAGTGCCGTAGTCGGTGTCAGTCTTCTTGATGTATTTTCCGTGGCGAAGAGAAAGCGAGCCTTGTCAGGAATGTTGATGAAGATCCTTAGTCGAAGGAAGTTGAGTCATAGCCGAGCATCGTCTTCAGTAGATCAACGAGAGAACGATATCCTAACCTCTTCTTCCTCCCCACGCTGACCACATATAAGCGATGGGCCGCAATCAGGATCTGACTTCATCGACGTTTGCCGAAGCTTCTTTTTGCGAAAATTTCACTCCTGACAGCAACCTCAAGAGGAGCCGAGGGATCGACGCAATGTCCCACCTCGGTCCTGTTGCCGACACGGCGTAGACGCAAGCACAATACATGTTTAGCGACCACGGCGAAGAAAGTGATGATGACTTCCGCTAGGGTGAGTCAGTGGGACCGCAAATCGTGCAATGGCCGGTCCCGTGTTGCGTTGGAACGTGGCTTCAGATCTGGCCACTGCAACTTGTGTTTGCTTTCGTTGTCGGTACCAGGCGAAGCACATTGATACCAAACCATTTCGGGACCTGTAGATGAAATTCTGTTGCTTAGTGCTAGTGTGCTAGACGAGGCCTCAGTTTGGCAAGTGTTGCAGCTCTAGCAAGCAAAGATTCAAGGCAATCTGATTTCTGGTTTTTTTCTTGTTGCAGCGCGTTGCTCTGTAGCGAGGTGTTGGACTCGCTTAGCTCGCCTGTCAGCCGATCCGTTACCGCCCCAATTTGTTGCTGCTGAAGCAGCAGCATGACCTGCTATCGTACTGCATTCAATCGCATCAGGAACCAGTCGAAGCAGATGCGTCACTCGCAGTCGGACCGGTCAAGCTGAGGACTGCTTTCTACGCCCATGGGTGGATCAGTTCTTGAGTCGTCTCGAAGCAATTTGGAAGCAACGGCATGGCAAAAAAAGAAATCTCTGGAAAGTCACAAAATTCGTGCATGCATGCACGCATTCAAACTGCACGACGCTGCTACTTGTGTCACACGCATGCATGCTCGTCCCTTGTCTCTCACACGCGGGAGAGCCGAGAAGCCGATTGATTCCCTTGTCAAGCTCGCGAAAGACTCGGTTGCCTCTTTGAGCCTGCTCGGTCTGCCCAGCATGTTCGGAACAGAGCCGAGGCTGAACCTGCCGGCGTCGATCTTGCTCTCACTGCCCTGGAACTGCGTAGGCGAGAAGATGCAGACTGCAGCTACGTTGCCAAATAGCATGCTTTTGCTTGGTCTGCACCGCCTCGCTTGTCTAGCCGGGCTGTCAGCGTTCCTTCTTTTTGTTCTTCGCTTTACACAGGGTTCATGGTAGCTGCTTAGCACAACGGCGGCGACTCCTAAGGGGCGATCCCCCGGAAGCATCGTGGTTAATACGCCACTCCGTCGGATTTGAGTGTCTTCATGTCAAGACGCTCCTCAGTCTCGGACCGTGTCCGATGAACGAATGCTACAGCTGCGTTGTCAAAGAAAGCCTCTTTTCAAGATCTTCGGCTATCCCGCTTGCTTGTGAACAAAAGCGCAGATATCACGCTCACTCGTCTCAATAGTTGTCTCAGTCTCATGATATAGTATGAATGTGCACCCGCTGTATCGAGTTAGCGGGCTGCATGACAGGTATGAACTGAGTCTGCCAACTCCGACCACATTCATGGTCTGCTCACGATCAGGCGAAAAGCTCTAAGCGCGGGACCAAATGCTGCGCAAGAAGGCACTCATCAGCCCATCATCCGGAACATAGTGTCATTTCATCGCTTGCAACTTGGCTGCGTAACTCCAAGCGTAGACTCAAGAAAGAGCGCAATGTGGTGGCGAACGAGTGTCGGCTCCTGCTCCGCTTTCTTCTCAGGCAGTCGGAGGGTGCCGCAACGGCTCTGGTCGTCTTGCTTTCTTGCTTGTCTGTGACACATGTCACAAACATTGTTCAGCCGCTGCTTTCACTCACTCACACTCAAGCTCGACACGGGTTGGTGTGGCTTTGGCATATAAGCTCTGTGTGACATTACAGTAGATTGAAGCTGCAAATCTTCGCTTCTCTCGTCCCTCGTCTTTTGTCTTGCTTCTGCATCGTCTGTGCGCTTGTGCATACAATTGGTGCAAACTTGTCCTGTCACCGCTATGTACCGCTCTCCCTCACTTTCTGGCGTCCTCTTTTGTCTGCGCTGCCCGCTGCTGTACTTCACTAAAGCAGATCGAGAAATGGAAAAAGTTGCGCCGCTATTCTTGACATTTGTCTGAACAAGGGTCCTTACGCCAAGTATCGCCACTTTTGCACCCTTGTCTCACCTTCTCTGATGGTTTCTTGTCTTACTTTGGCCCGCTCCTGTATTACTGACTTAGCCCGTTGTCCAGCCTCTCCCTTTGCCTCTGCAGGCTGTCCGCCTCTCTTGCGCTCCATCAGTTGAGACCGTTCCACCAACCATCAGCTCCCACTTCCATCCTCGTCGTCGTCGCCATCGAGCTGCCTCGGTTTCCGAACGCCCACCTTCAACGCAGCCGTTCAACAGTCGGCTTCTCTTTTGCTCGTTGTACATCTTCCGTCTAGCAACGGAAGTCAAGGAAACGTCCCAGCGTGGGTTTTCGTGTTGTCGCTTTCGTCCTTGTTGTTTCTTCTTCCGTCAAGCCTTTTCTGTTCGGCCTACCATTGTTTCGGCACGGCTCACGGTCCGAATCTTACGATACACTGCATTGGCACGACCCTCGGACATTTCCACCTCACTTCATCTCGCAACTTTCCTCCAACAGCCGATCGACAACGGTTCCGCTCTTCTGCGAATCAATTTGACGTCGAATAGACTTTCTTCGCTGCAGTCACAACATCATCACAAGCTACAATCACATCGCTGCATACTCTATCTTCCCCACCGCGCCCGTAAAGCCGCGGTGCTTACTCAAAGAAGGTTTGACTTTTCCTTCTCATCACTGGCCTACATTTCTTCTGAAAAGTCACACCACCGCTCCGTTTCATCACCTGTGAATCGGTCAACAGCAACCGTGACCCATCAAAACCCTCATCAACTTCTTTGCCTCGATCTCATCCAAGGCTTGGCACCCACCGGCTCGCTTCTAGATCGGATGACCCTCGTCCACCTCGTCCGTCCCCATCTGGAGTAGACCACCTTGCGGAACTTTCTCGCCCTCCATAGACACTCTCCAGGCTACACAGAAGCGACTCTTCCACGGTGCAAGCTCAAGCTTTGCCTGGTTGCCTCGTTCGCCTCCGCAACCCATCGCATCTCTTCTTGACTTCCCTTTCACCTTGCTCTCCACCCGTACTCGTCCTTGTCGTCGTCGTCGCCCGATGAATCGCAAGCCCTTGGCACCCGCCCCGACCTCTGTCATCAATGTCGCTCAGGCAGGTCCGAGATCCCATTCTCGTGCCTCCCATGGCGGCTCGGGCACCTATACTGAGATGAGGGCCCAGATCTGGAGGGAACGGGAGCACGAAAAGCAGCAACGTCAATTCGTCAACGGCGGTCACAACGTCAATCGTGATGTCGAATCGCACCACGTCATCCGTAAACAGGGAGGCTCAGTTTCGCTCTCGAATGTTCAGTCTGCTTCCAGCCACTCCGACCACAAAGTTAGCCACTTTTCAGCCTCTGAATATGACACGGCGGATGATGTCTCTTCAGATAAGAAAGGCTACCTACGTGTCCTACCACCATCTAGTTTCGCCATGAGCTCTGACAACGTCTCCACCATGTCGACGGCCTCGAGTCAGATCTCGTCTTCGTCCTCGAATGGTGTGGTCAAGAAGCGAAGTCAGACGATCCCTCCTCAGCAACAACAGCCATCACAGCAGCAGCACTCTCAGCCTCAGCAACAGTCGCAGCAGCAATCGCATCATACACAACAGCCCCAACAGCATTCTCAGCAGCATCAACACACGCAACACCCATCGCATCCACTTCAGCAACAGCATCATCACTTTGCAGCAGCACGCGAAGATATGGCATCCCGACTTCACTCACCCCTCGATGCGCCCGAACAGACCATCGGCGTCGACGCCTTGCAAGCAGCTTTCTCCGCCAAGTACTACGAGCTGGCCAACAAGTGCAAGAACTGGGAGAAATACGCCGCCAAGCTTAGAGCGCAGCTTGGTGTTCTCGAGGCCGAAAATCGTGTCCTGAAAGAACAGAACTCTCATCTCGAGAACGAAAACGCTCAGCTACAAGCGGTGCTGCGTCAAGAAGAAAAGACGCGCACCCAGCTCCAGGGAAGGATGAGCAGCTTGGAAGACTGCTTGTCACAGCGAAGCTTCTCCGGTGGTAGTCTCAATGCTCAGTATCGTGCCGTCGAGATGCTGGACTATGACCATCTTTCCATTCCCTCGGCGCCTTCGTCTGCAGAGAAGAACAGCAACGAGCATGCAATCGATATGCGCCGCACGCCATACTGCTCATCGAATCTTCAGATGGAGGATCGCTCCGAAGTGCGCCAGCAAGTCGCTTCCAACCACTCGAGCGCCACTGCGCTTGTCCACAACACCAACACAGGCCGATACTCGGATCTTAATCTCGCGCACAACCCGACCATTCCTCCTCGTGACATGTCGCTCGAGAATGTCAACAGCAAGTGGGAAAGCATGCAATCAATGGATGCTGTCAAAAGCCCACAGCCAACTCAATCCGTATTCAGCCCTGTCTCCGCTGCTGTCGAGGGCAGAAGCTCTCGTCTCGGTAATCGACAGGAGCCTGCAGAGAAACAATTCGCGCATCAGCGATCTGGAACAGTCGGCGCATTGGGTATGGGCATGCCCCGTCCTGGCTCCGTGTTGGGCGGTCAGCGAGGCCACGCCCTTACTTCACAAGCTTTGGCACAGCAGGACGCTATCGAAGCAATTGCACGCCCAGCCTCTGCTCAAAGGTTCAACGGCACGTACCTTGAGAGCAATGTCTCGACTACCGCAGCCAGCATCGTCGCGAGCACCGGCGTCACTAAAGCGGCTCTGCAGAGCAAGCGACGCAGCACCGTATCGGGCGATCGAGGCCCCAGTCTCAGCCTGGCTCAGATCGTCAAAGGTGCACTCACTGCATCCGGTGTCGTCGCAGCCGCACCTTCTGCATCGCAGAGCCATCAGGCAAGTCCCAACGAAAGGGCGCTCAACAGCAGCGACTACCTTCAGGAGTGCGTCGAAAAGCGACGCGAAGCGATGCGATCTTCTTTCCATGCACAGCAGAAGGGTATGACGCCAGCCAGTGGTGGCCAAATCCCTTCGCGACCTGCTTCTCGTGCCGCATCGCGACTCAGCACTCAGTCCGGCACTCGTAGTCGAAGCCGAGCAGGTAGTGTCCACGATGCTATCCCCATTGCGGTCGAAGACATCTTTTGCAACCCCAAGACGGTCAAAGCTCACTCTACGGACACCTCGCCGGAGTTTCTGACCGAGCAACTCGCTGCCACCAGCCTCGACCCACATGCGGACATCACTACCGCTTCGCAGCGTCTCATGGCAGCCACCTCCACCACTTCTGCTACTCCGTCCGACACCCAGCTCAACACATCAGTGAAGCTCATGACGCGCAAAGAACTCAGCGCTGCCTCTTCTCCCAGCCCTAGCTCTCTCCCTTCGACCTCCCCTCACAATCATCGCCACCAACAGCAGCAAGGGGACGAATCCATCTCGTTCGAACGCAAACTCTACATCCGATTCCAAGAAGAGATGAACACCGAAGAGTTTCAAAAGTTTGAACGTTGCATCCAACGCTACGATTTCCTCGATATCCCCTTGGAAGGCAACAAAGGCTTGATTACTAGAGTCAAGAGATTGTTGCTAGTCTCGGATCCGGATTTGAGGAGCAAACCGGACAAGTTGAGGGTCAGGCAACAATTGGCTAGAGATTTCGAAAAGATGGCCAAGAAC
The DNA here is from genome assembly GCA_001736125.1 of Pseudozyma tsukubaensis. Classification (NCBI taxonomy): domain Eukaryota; kingdom Fungi; phylum Basidiomycota; class Ustilaginomycetes; order Ustilaginales; family Ustilaginaceae; genus Pseudozyma; species Pseudozyma tsukubaensis. Next base: position 163,529 of record MAIP01000020.1, on the reverse strand, counting down.
TTTGGACAGGGGCAGAACAGTCAACAGCAGCAACAACAGGCGTCCTCGTCGTCAACATCATCCTGAATAGCGAAAATCCGCTCACACGAACGCCCCCCTCTCTCACACCAGCAATGAATCTTGGCCTCTTGGGCCCACCACCAGCAAGTCTGCAGTTGACAAGCTTTGGTTCGGTGCCCTTCCGCGTCAGATAGACCCGAATCCTGCTCCATCTTCTCTCCTTTGACACACTCATTTGTCCTTCGTGCTCGTCCACACTTGCATAATTGCGAATTCATGCCTCTCATGTGCTTCATCCTTAATGTTGCAATCTACACGAGCTTTCACGTCTTTCACTCGTTTCAACGTTCCTCGTCTTCCGGCGTGTTTCTGACTCAATGTGCAAGACCGGCGGTTGCGAGAGGGCACACGAGACACGAAAAACCAGAGCGTGTGGTGAAGATTGCTGAACCATTGCATGAAAAAATGAATTGAAGATGCTGTGTGCGAGATGCCAAGCTGCTGGCCTGTCTTAGGCTTCCTTCCTGCGCTTCTTATCGCGTTTACTAGATGGGCTATCGGTGGCGTCGACAGCATCTCCTGCTTCGATGGACGCTGTTGACTTTCTCTTTGACTTATCTTTCTTCCCCTTCTTGCCCGTGCTATCGCTTGATTCTAATTTGACGATCGAGCTAGGCGTATCAAAGTTAGCCACGTCGTCGTCTTCCGCCTCGTCCCCCTGTGCGGTGGGGATCTCGCCGGTGCTGGAGGAAGAAGATTCGTCTTCGTCTTGCCACCTTACTCTTCTTGGTTTTGGTGACTGCATCGCTGCTGGTTCTTCTCCTTGCGAACCGGCAGGGGTAACATCTGTCGACTTGGCTGCGGTCGAACGGGTGAATCTCGACCCAGCTGTTCCCAACCCAAGTGCCTGGGAGGGGAGTAAACTCTTCTTAAGGTAGCTACGATCCAGGGTGGGGCTGGGACCGTTCATTGGATCTTCCAGAAGAGAGCCGTGGAGGGAGAGCATATGGTTGGCAATTGTAAGGCTAATCACGGTGAACGAAAGCTTTCCCGAGCTACCGCCGAGTTTCGACCCGTCGTTCTTATTGCGCCAGTAACCCAGGCCGTAATCTTGCACTCCAGCCCCCATCCCACCCATACCAGCGCCCGCATCACCGTCGTCATCGGCATCGTTGAGTACGAACTCCCATTGATCTTCAGGAATATGCGAAGCGGGAATACTAGCGTTAAAAAGCCCATAGAGGAGTAGCGAGACGTGCGAAGGGGAAGAGAGACAAATAGTTCCTTCGAGGAATTGACCGAATTTGGGACGCCAAACGACGCATTCGAAACCAACACTCGCCGTTGCGAAGGCGCTATCCGCTGAGAAAAGAGCTGTGTCCTGTAGGAAACGTGTAGGTGAATGCGTAATCAAAACGCCGGATAGTTGAGGGACGTAACGCATAACGAGCGTATCCATGAGATCGGAAAATGCAGCGTAAGGGTCGTTGGTCCAAACAGGTGGAATAGGGAGGTTGAGGACCGGGTACATGGTTTCGAAGGCTGATGTTACGCTGCCGCAGGCAACACCAGAGGTAGCAGAGGTGGTGGAAGTGGCATCATTGTCGGGGACGGTGAGAGGGATGGTCTCAATCGCAGTGGAAGAGGAAGACTTGCGACTCTTCTTGTCGGATCCAGATTTGGATTCGCGCCTTTTGCTGCTCTTATCCTTGCTTTTGGTCTTGCCTTCTTTCGACATGGTGATGGAGGAAGCTGCGAGAGGGGCGGAGAATGGAAAATGTGTTCGCTGCCAAGCTCGTGCGGAATGCAGTGGGACGGAGGCAAGCTTTGGGAGAGTTTCGATGATGTGGGGGCTTCCGAAAATCGTTCGAGGAGCTGCGTAGAGAGAGTGTAAGCTGCCGACAGGGAGAATGATGCAGTACTGAGGTGTTCCGGTGGCTCGTGAGGTAGAATGATAGGTGTGCTTGAAGTGGTTTTGCAGTCGTACAGAGAAGGGAGAAAGTCTCGTGTCGCTCGATACGGTGTTGCACAAAGCTTAAGCCCCGAAAGCGCTGCTAGCTGCACCCTAACTTTTTTCAGAATTTTTTTCCCTTCGCACCCTCCACAGTCTTCGGAACTCGGTTACGCAGCTTCACCTTAATCGTGCTTGTGAAGCATCGGTGAATTGAATCGGCGATGTCCAGGTGGAGAAGAGCGGATCATTCAAATCGATCAAAAGCGCAGACCATCCAAATCGAGCCTGAAGAAAATTCTTTGCCCGCTTTTGCAGGCAAAGATGCGCGAGTGGAATCTCTATCATTCTCCTCGATCACCCTTTTTTCGTCACGCATTCAGTTTGGTTCAAGTTGGGCTGAGCAAAAATTTGAATGACCTGGAACCACTTTACACTGGCCTTCGACCGTCTCTCGGTGACGTTAGAGAGCAACACCGAGTCTGCGAGAAAAAAGTGAACTCCAACACAAGTCTGTGCATTTTGAACTTTTTCTGCCTGCAGACAGCGCAGTTGTGTTTTGTGCGGGTTCGAGCATTTGCAGCCTCAACACAGGAAGGTTTCCCGAAGAGCGGAATACATTGCCACTGCTTGTGCTTCGTTTCTTCCTTCTCTCCTCTCTTCACACATCCCTGTCAACCACCTCATACACACACACAACATCCCAAGATGTCCGCCGAAAACACAGAAATCCCTCAATTCAAGCTTGTCCTCGTCGGTGACGGTGGTACAGGAAAGACTACCTTCGTCAAGCGTCACTTGACCGGAGAGTTCGAAAAGAAGTACATCGCTACTCTTGGTGTCGAAGTCCACCCCCTGCAGTTCCACACCAACTTTGGAACTATCTGCTTCAACGTTTGGGACACTGCGGGACAGGAGAAGTTCGGAGGTCTTCGCGATGGATACTACATCCAGGGTCAATGTGGTATCATCATGTTCGACGTTACTTCTCGTATCACGTACAAGAACGTGCCCAACTGGCACCGTGATTTGGAGCGCGTTTGCGAGAACATTCCCATCGTTCTCTGCGGTAACAAGGTCGACGTTAAGGAGCGCAAGGTCAAGACCGGTGCCGTTACGTTCCACCGCAAGAAGAACTTGCAATACTTCGAAATCTCCGCTAAGAGCAACTACAACTTCGAAAAGCCTTTCCTCTGGTTGGCCCGCAAGTTGGTCGGAAACCCCACTCTCGAATTCGCCGCCGCCCCCGCACTGGCTCCCCCTGAGGTCCAGGTCGATGAGCAGTTGATGGCTCAGTACAACGCTGAGTTGCAGGCCGCCGCCGCTGCTCCTCTGCCCGACGAGGACGATGGTGATCTTTAAATATGCGCAAAAGCATACCGCAATCATTCCAAAGCATCGATCCGATTCTGTTGCACGCAAGTTCCATTCGATCGACTCGTTCAGTGTTGCTCAAAACCATTCCCCCGCTTCGCACTCTGCATCTAAGCCCATTCACACTATAATACCTGCATTCTGTTTCCTCTTCGCATAATGCCATATCTTACCGGCTTCTAGCCTTTTGTTTCTCAAACCTCAGACCTCATCGCAGCTGTGTGACAGTGTGTTGTTTGGCTCTGCTTCCTGCGCCGATATCATGAGGTCTGTACACCGCAGCGACCTTGCCACGACCTATTCAACGTGTTCAGGCGGGCTGTGGACCATGTGTCGAGCACGTCCAGTCCGCGTGTCATACCGAATGCAGAGGTATCCCGGTCTTTGCTTGAGGATGTGGTTCTGCTACGACGAGAGATGCGGAAGTGCGGCAAGAACGTTTCGAGACCCAAAGGCATCAATGTTAGACCGCTAGCTCTGCTGTCGATGTATTGTTGCTGAATCGTGAACCGTGCGAGAAGGGGCAAGGGCAAATTTTGGGGTTGTGCTCGAACGAGCGGCAAGCCATGTGGCAGCTTTGTGCTGCGCTGCGTTGTTCTTTCAAGATGTTGCTGGCTGGTTGATCGATGTCAAACTTGAGACGCGTCGATTTACGCACGGAGCATCTAAACCTCCTTGTTTCTCTTTCGACTGGCACGCGACAGGGAGCTTTCCCTTCGAAGATATCGAACTGCCACAGCAGGCAAGACCCATCAGGAATCTTCAGTAAGACAATTGAAAGCTCAAAATATCGGCCAGGGTTCAGCATCAATCTTCTCAATCTGTTCGTGTTCGCAGATCTGATAGCGCAGACCATCGCTTCATCTTCTTGTGAGTGAAATGGAATCAGGCGCAAGAGATCGAGCCGCTGTCGCAGAGGAAGGGCAGCTCGGGCAGGAACGAGAAGGGATCGGCAGCGCAGCGCAGCTCAGCTCATGATCAACGCGTGCCGCCGCTGCTGCTGCTGCTGCCTATTACAGCTCGATTACAGCTCGTAAGTTAGTGTGAGAAGCGAGCGTCAGCACGAGGCGGTGCAAGAAGATAGCGCCGCTTCTGAAGTGATGTGTTGACCGAGGTGCCGAGCGATTGAGCGAGCGAGCGAGCGGACAAGACTTTTCTCAAAGCCGTGGCTTGGAACTTGGAAATCTTTGGCCTGCGCCTCTTCAGTCAGGCTCGGCAACACCTTGGCTCTGGCATCTTTCGTGCTTGCTTGGTGCGTTGTATGTTGTGGACCTGTTCTTTCCTAAGTGACTTCTTCTTGGCTTTCTCACAGGAGATGCAAGCAGCTGCAGTGTGCGCTGTGCTGTAACTTAGGATCGGCCAAAGAACAATTTGAAAAGGCACGTCGCTTTTGCGCTCTGCCCGATGTAGCTCCGGAGGCTTGAGAAATGGCTCTGAATTGGAATCCGCAAAATCAGATTTGAACGCGCTTCCCCCTTACGTTGCGCTCGAAGGTGTTTCTCTGCCCTTCTGCCGCGCCGCCAGCAACAACACTTTTGGAGCAAAAGGACTTCTTTTGTATTAAAATAATAATCGACTAAAAGTGGGCGGAAATGCATTTGTATTCAATCTCGTCGCGCTTGTCCGGTATCTGGCACAACACTCATCAAGTGCCTGTCTCCTTGCGTGTGCGTCTCAAAACTGTTTCTCGGTGTGTGCGTGTCTCTTTTTTGGCTGTGCGCTTGAGAGGGTGAGTTGTGATGTGCGTGCGTGGTCCTCTTCTTGAGAGAGAGTTGAATTCAAATTGAGGGCTGCCCGTCCGCATCCGCTTTTGGTTGTTGCTGTCTGTCTGTCTCCGCCTGTCTGTCAGTCTGCCTGGCACTTGCGCTGGCGAGCCTTTGTGACTGACGACTCTTTGGCCGCGCTTGGCCCTCGTTTCTCGCCCTTTCTTTGGCTTTGACTCTGGCTGTGCGTCGGTGTGTGTGTGTGTGTGTCTTTGACTGCGTCGCTGCTCTGTCTGCCTATCTGCTGCTGCTGCTTTTGGCTTCAATCCGCACGCGCCGTCTGTCCAATCACTCAGTCATTTCCAGGCAGAACAGGCAGGCATTGAATCTCGCCCGTCTCTCTCTCTCTCTCTCTCTCTGTCGCCCGCCAGTCCGCGTCTCTCACACACAGACACACACGCACACACTCACACTCACACTCACACCTTCCTTCGCTCTCGTTATCATCATCAACCGCCCACCACCATCCCGCTTTCGTGTCCTTTGACCATCCATCTCAACTGCATCCACCTGTATAGCTCAGGGTAAGTGTCCTCTCCGCCTACATGGCCCAGCAGCCCCATTCAGTCATCCAGACCGATGCCGCGTCCCCTCCTCCGACATCATCGCAACACTGTCAACACCGTCCTACCCGCCACGCCACCAAGTCACCTGTCAGCAACATCATCATCATGCATTATCTTCGTACCATGAGGACTTTGTGGACGTTCATACTCTACAGCAGCATCGATGCAGCCTCGTCATGACGAATTGGACGCTTTGGCATCATTCTATCGCGCATCATCTCGTGATCAACAATGCGCAGATGACAAAACATTCCGTATCGCTTTCCGATTGCCCTACAAATCAAAGTTGATCACCACCGCCACTTGTCAACGTATGGCGGGCCCGCAATCAGGACAAGTGTCTTTGTACACGCTGTTGCATTGTTGTTGTTGCTGCTGCTCCTGTGTCACCACCCAAGGCAGGCGTGCGGTCGTCGCTTCAACAGTTCGGTGACACAACACAAGGAATCTGCATTCGGCTCAGCACAGTCAGACGCAGCCAGCTACGCTGATGCAATGCATTGCACCAGCATGCTTTCCGCCACGTCAATCTGTTGATCATAGCGCTCCCATCTTCCGACACAATATTTCTTGTTACGAAGTGCCTTCGACAAGGTGGTTCTGGATGCTGCATTGGGCTCGCTTGTGACTTTGATTCTTCTCTCTTCATCTGCTGACGCTGTCTCTTGCTACTTTGCCCCTTATGGTTCGCGCTACGCAGCCGTTTCAATTTTCTTTCACCCTAGAACTTTTACTTCACAGCCGACGTCACAATGCCTGAATCTCGCGAAGACTCTGTCTACCTCGCCAAGCTCGCCGAGCAGGCTGAGCGTTACGAGGGTAAGTAATCACAGCTTCGAGCTCTAATCTGGCGTACTTGGGCATTCTCCTTTGAAGATTTGGTAAAAATCCGACGGCCTTGGGTCAAATCTTCATTGAAATGGCGGAAGCACGAGAGATCGGAGTCCATCGAGCAGCTACGACCTCAGAGCGTCTCATACTGACTCTTCTGTCCTCTTTCGTCTGATTTACCCTCTCATTACCCACAGAGATGGTTGAGAACATGAAGCGCGTCGCTTCCTCCGACCAGGAGCTCACCGTTGAGGAGCGCAACCTTCTCTCCGTCGCCTACAAGAACGTCATTGGTGCCCGCCGTGCCTCGTGGCGTATCGTCTCCTCCATCGAGCAGAAGGAGGAGTCCAAGGGTAACGAGACCCAGGTTTCCATGATCAAGACCTACCGCGAGAAGATCGAGGCCGAGCTCGCTCAGATCTGCGAGGACATCCTTGACGTTTTGGACAAGCACCTTATCCCCTCTGCCGCTTCGGGTGAGAGCAAGGTCTTCTACCACAAGATGTACGTATCCTTCGAGCCACGCCAAATCAGCCGCAGTCGCAGAAACGGAGTCAACGGACTGCACGAAGCACGGCGAATTTCTAATGTTTGCAAAATGCAGTAAGCTGACCCTCCTCTTTGTTTTTCATATCCCGCTTTCTCACAACTTCACAGGAAGGGTGACTACCACCGATACCTCGCCGAGTTCGCCACCGGTGACAAGCGCAAGGACTCTGCCGACAAGTCGCTCGAGGCTTACAAGGCCGCTTCCGACGTTGCCGTCACCGAGCTTCCCCCCACCCACCCCATCCGTCTTGGTCTTGCCCTCAACTTCTCGGTCTTCTACTACGAGATCTTGAACAGCCCCGACCGTGCTTGCCACCTCGCCAAGCAGGCCTTCGATGACGCCATTGCTGAGCTCGACACCCTTTCGGAGGAGAGCTACAAGGACTCGACCCTCATCATGCAGCTCCTGCGTGACAACTTGACCCTCTGGACCTCGGACATGCAAGATTCCGAGAAGCCCACCGAGGCCGCTGCCGCTGAGGCTCCCGCTGCTGAGGCCAAGGGTGAGGAGGCTGCCTAAACGAGCAGAGTACAAGAAATAGTCAAAGAAAAAGCTTTACCCTCTCGTCTCCTTCCTTCCCCCTTTCCCACTTGTCTTTGTTTCCCCTTTTGTTTCCCTTCGTCATTTGGAGGCCGTCGCTTTCGTCTCGCATCCTCGGCGTTGTCTTTCTTTGATGGGACGCGACGGGGAAGGGGGAACGTTGCTGTACCTGTAGCTTCAGGTTCATGTTACCGAAGAATCCTTCATTCGACGTCGTGCTATATCCAGAACAACTTCCAAAGTCCATTGCGTTGCGCGAGAGAATGTGTGTGTGTGTCAAAAGCGAGCAAAGAGTGAGGGAAGAGCCGAGCTGATCTGCAAGGACGTGTGTGTGGCCTTCCTGAGATATCTGAAGGCTTCGATCGTGCCTATTGACATCTGTCTAAAGCACGCTAAGGTCCATCGACACGGCTCGGACATGAGCAAGGAACACGCAAATTGCTGGAACACAGCTGACGCGGGGCACAAGTCCTACAGTATTGTGTACGCACAGGCAAGGAGGAGCTATTGATGCTGACCACGACCCAGCATTACGCTTCGTCAGTTAAATGTCAGATCAGACCGTCGGTGGTTATCTTTGTGACCCTTAAGAAACATGAGTGAACAGCATGACTGGTGCCAGTCAGGGCAAGAGAGCGCATCGTCAAGAGCAAGACGTTCAGACGAGGAGGAGGTAGCCAAGTTGGAAGAAAGGATCTGACGAGAGCACGGGCCGTGTGAGTAGGGAGGGGAAATCGAAGCCTCGGTCAATCCGACAAATACGGCAGCTGCAAGCACACACAGCAAAGAAACAGCGCGGAGAAGGAACAAAGCCCTTTGAAACCTGTCAAGCCGGAACTCGCGCGCCGCATGAAGCACCGCACACAGCACAGCACTACACAACACAGCACAGAGCAACGCATAATTCCACCCTGTTTGTCACACAGCCTTTGACCGTCGATCCTCTCTTCTCGTATGATCGTCTATTCCTTCCCTTTGTCTTCTACCCTTCAACTTACATTCGCATTTCGTCCTCTAGACTGAACGGCATCAACTTCGCTTCGAGCCACGAGCATCGTACCCAAAACTACCTCTCCTTGGTGCCATCACCGCTAGATACAGCGGCTTTCGCAACACCGTGCGACCTCCACCTCGTTTAGCCAGCGCCTTCGCACCCTCCTTACGCAGTGAGAACGTATCATCCTGCAACTTCACTCGACCATCTGAAGAAAGACCAGCGTGACACCGCAAACATTGTTGAGCGAGTCAACGCCGGCCTTGTACCCTCAATCTTCCTGGCACGACTCAAGCTCACCCCCGACATCAGAGCCTAGCCTAGCCGACACAGTCGAAAGATTCGACGGCCGCATCATCCGTCAAGATGACGTCCAACTCGTCATCCTCCATGCGAGGCTTGACGCAGTACATTGCCGACCTCCGAGCATGCCGTGTGCGTGAACTCGAGGAACGCAGGATCAACAAAGAGATGGCTCACATTCGACAAAAGTTCAAAGATGGTCAACTCGATGGTTACCAGAAGAAGAAGTACCTCTCTAAGATCGTCTTTACCTACATCCTCGGATACCAAGTCGATATTGGGCACATGGAAGCGGTCAACCTGATTGCAAGCACAAAATACTCCGAAAAGCAGATCGGATACCTTGCCATCACCTTGCTGATGCATGAAAACTCGGACATTGTTCGTTTGGTTGTCAACTCGATTCGCAAGGATTTGGACGAGATCAGCGAAGTCAACAATTGTTTGGCGCTACATGCTATTGCCAACATTGGTGGAAAGGAGATGGCTGAGGCGCTGGCGGGGGATGTGCATCGTCTATTGATCTCACCGACATCAAGGAGCTTTGTCAAGAAGAAGGCGGCGTTGACGCTGCTTCGACTATACCGAAAACACCCGGAAGTAATCCCAGCAGAGGAGTGGGCGCTGCGCATCATCGCCATCATGGATGACGACAACCTTGGTGTCGCTTTGGCAGTGACAAGCTTGGTCATGGCCATGGCACAGGACCACCCTGATGCATTTGCTAGCTCGTATCAGAGGGCAGTACTGCGTATGCACAGGATTGTGGTAGAGAACGACTTTACAGCCGAGTACGTCTACTACAAGGTACCTATTCCATGGCTGCAAGTCAAGCTGCTGCGCTTGATGCAATACTACCCTGCTCCGGAAGACCCCACGCTACGACGCACCATCGAGACGGTGCTCGACACCATCATCATCAACTCGCAAGACAGCCCAAAGAACGTCCAACACAACAACGCGCAGAACGCCATCTTGTTCGAGGCCATCAATCTTGCCATCCAGCTCGACACCGAATCGGCGGTGGTCGCAAAGGCAGCTGTGTTGCTTGGCCGCTTCATTCTTTCGCGCGAAACCAACGTTCGCTACCTCGGTCTCGATACTATGGCGCATCTCGCGGCGTGTGCTGAAACTTTGGAACCAATCAAGATGCATCAGAACACCATCATCCTTTCGTTACGTGACAAGGACATTTCGGTGCGTCGTCGAGGTGTCGACTTGCTGTACAGCATGTGCGATGTGACCAACGCCAAAGTCATTGTCTCGGAGCTGCTCAAATACATGCAAGTGGCCGACTATGCGCTTCGAGAGGAGATGGTGTTGAAGATCGCCATTCTCACCGAAAAGTTCGCGACAGAGTACAGCTGGTACGTCGACACAATTCTGCAACTTATCAGCTCGGCGGGCGATCACGTCAGCGAAGAAGTATGGTACCGTGTCATCCAAATTGTGGTCAACAACGAAGATGTGCAAGAGTATGCAGCGACGAAAGTGCTGGAGCATCTCAAATCGTCAACCTGTCACGAGAACATGATCAAGGTCGGAGGCTACATTCTGGGCGAGTTTGGACACCTGATCGCAAATGATCCAGGAGCAAGTCCGATCGAACAGTTCCACACGCTTCACTCACGATCGCACCTGTGCTCGCAGTCGACACGCGCATTGCTGCTATCGACGTACGTCAAGTGGTTGAATCTGTTCCCAGAGATCAGGGAGCAGATTTTGTACGTGCTCAACAGGTACAGGCACGTGTTGGATGCGGAGTTGCAGCAGAGGGCGTGCGAGTATGTGGCATTGGCAGAGTTGCCAGACGACGATCTGCTGCAGGCAGTGTGCGACGAGATGCCGCCATTTGCGGAGAGGAGCTCTTTGTTGCTCAGTAGATTGCATAAGAAGCATACGGATACGGAGGACAAGCGGACGTGGATCATCGGCGGCAAGGATACGAATCGCGGACGAGAGCAGGCGAGATTGGAGAGTGCCAAAAAGGGCAAAGCGAATGGAGGTGCCATGCCTACGGGCAATGCTGGTTCAGTAATTCCTGCGGGTCATCCTAGTGAAGCAGTCACTGCAGACGCCATGCGCAACGGTGTAAACAACGAAGGCGCTGATGCGGACAACGTACTTGCTGGCCTGGAAGGTCTCGACATGAGTGCGGCAACTCCCGGTCTGGAAGATGCAGGTTTGCTGTCGGACCAACCTTTGATCAGCGACGACGTCTCACCTATGGTCTCGAAAGCCACCACGCCTTCCACACCTTCGGCTGCTTCACAAATCTTCACGGCTGGTTCGGACAAGTTCTTCCAACGTCTTTGCTTCGCTCCCGAGGGCGTACTCTACGAAGACAGTCAGATTCAGATTGGCCTCAAGACTGAGTATCACGGTCAGCAAGGTCGCCTGGCGCTCTACTTTGGCAACAAGATCGCCGTCAACTTTTCTTCGTTCACTGTTACTGTTCGCTCGCAGAATCCAGCTGCACTGAGCGCAACTTTGCAAAAGATCCCCACCAACATGCTTGGTGCTATGACGCAAGCCCAGACGATCGTCTTGTTGGAGTGCAAAGATCTCTTCACTCTCCCTCCGATCCTCGAAGTATCGTACCTCGCTGGATCGCTACAGGACATCCGCATCCGCCTGCCAGTGCTCATGACCAAATTCATCGAACCAGTGCAACTCGGAGCAACCGACTTCTTCGATCGATGGCGTCAAATCGGTGGTCCACCCAGAGAAGCTCAGAAGATTTTCAATTTCAAGCTCTCCCCCTCGGGAGACGTCGACGTCGTCCGCCAACGCAGGATCATCGAAGGCGCCAGATTGCAGGTACTGGAAGGGGTCGATGCCAACCCCAACAACACGGTCGCTGCTGGAGTGCTACATATGGCAGGAGCAGGGAAGGTGGGATGTTTGTTGAGATTGGAACCGAACAAAGATGCCAAGTTGGCCAGGTTGACAGTGAGGACTACAAACGATTTGGCGAGTGCAGAGTTGTTGAGGGTTTTGTTGGCGGTTTTGGCGGTTGATCAGGGGAAACTTTAGTGGCTCTTTTCACTCAGCGAAGTGGAATCAATCTAGTCAATAGTGAGATGCTGTGCGTTACTTGTGCGTGACGCAGCGAGAGTGTGTGAAGAAGTCTGATCGATGTACGATCGCTTCCGATGATCCGATGGATTAGTGGACTGGGTGGGAAAAGCCAACTGTGAGGGAAAGTGTGAGCTTAAGCGATGATATCGGGAGTCGCCGATATGTGTGTGTGATTTCAAGCCTTTTGCCTGCACACGACACACCTCGGAAAAACGTCACTCAGCAGCAGGTCACGCAGCGCTTTCTCACGGGCCATCCGCCGCTGCTGCACACGACACCGTCTTTCTTCGGCTCTCTCTGTAAATTCTTTAACTCCACTTAACGAGGCTGCAACATTCTCTTCGCCACCATCATATCACTCATCATCTTTCATCTTTGGATTATCGAGACCGTCGTCGTTTGTCGCTGCGTTTGTTTTTGACGAAGAAGCGGTTCTAGCTGTAAGTTTCACCCTGTTTCCCCTTTTGCTCTCGGCACTGCCGCTCTGCCGGGTGTAAGACTGACATCTTCATTGACTCTTGGCTATGCTCAACAGGTAGCGGTATTGACAAGAGCCAACGAAGCTAGCGAAGCAAGTAAAGATTATTCAAGATGTTCCGTCGTAAAGGATGCTATGTGTAGGTTGTTTCCTCTCTAGCTCAACTCGGGGCTTCAAATGGTTGGTATGAAGCTGATTTCTGACTCGCGCATTCACTCTTCTTCATTTGCTCAACGCTCCGCCTTTCACCTTCTCTCCCGCCGCAACACGTTACACTACAACTCCACCATCATCCCTCGGTGCAACTTTCGTCTTACAATTCGCGCCCATCAGATGCGGTCAGCTAGGCCATCTAGCCGAAAACTGCTCCTTCTCCGAACGTCGATGCTTCAACTGCCTCGAACCAGGTCACGAATCTTCGGCTTGCGAACAACCTCGTACCACCGACACCAAGCAATGCTACAACTGTGGAGGTAAAGGACACATTAAAGCCGATTGCCCCACCGCCGATGCCAAAGCTTGTTATGGATGTGGTGGCAAGGGCCACGTCAAGGCGGATTGCCCGACTTTGGCCCAGGGTGGTCAAGGGTTGAACAGTAGGGCGGGTGCTGAAGGCGCGAGAGGCGGGGTTACTTGTAGGAGGTGCAACGGTCCTAACCAGTAAGTCTTTGCCGAAGTCACCAATGCAGATAGTAGGCATAGGGGGAAAGAAAGATGAAGAAAAGGATACTGACGTCGATCAACATCTTTGCCCTTTTGTTTGCAAAACCCAGCTTCGCAAAGGACTGCCGTGCTCCCCTGCCTTCCGGTGGCGCCGCTGCCGGTGGTAACGGTAACACCGGCTTCAGAAAGCCAAAGACTTGCTACTCTTGCAACCAGCCCGGCCACGTAAGTTCCGCTTCCCCTTCTTTCCCAGCTCCCACCCCTCCTGTGTCTAACCATCTTGTCATTTCTTGTGTTTTTATATTCCGACAACCGGCCGCAGATCGCCAAGGAATGCCCACAAGCAGCCGTCCAGGAGGGCAACATGGCCGAAGCTCCCGGTTCCAACCCTACTGCTGCACTCACTGCCTAAGGTTGCAGCCCTCGCCATTTTCTCGACCATTACGCCCTTTTGCGTTGGAAATACATCGAGAAACCGGCTCGTCTCTATCGGGTTGTCCAGCATGCGTTTTGACTCGCCGGTGTACTTTTCGCAGCGTTTCCAAAATGTCGAAAGACTACGTACGCCTCGTTGGGTTGTTCTCAGTCTGCTTTCATCGCGCCCGGTGTGTATACATGTGTGTGCGACGAGATGGGCGTTTGTGTGGGCCTGCGAAAGGCATTGGCCAGCAAGAGGTTTAAGCAGCGTTGGCTCGGAGCAACGTTTTGCGTCGCTACGTGCGTTCTTCACAGCGTTGAGTGCCAACCAGGCTCAGTCTCGGTCTTTGCGGAACGGAAACAGGCTTGTAAGACGAGAGCTAGCTAGAACGCGGGGGGAAGCTTTGAAAAAATTGTATTGCTGCACTTTGTATGATGGATGATGTTGGTTCTGGGAAGGGGCTATGCAAGGATGCTTTGTGTATGAGAGGAGGCTAAACGGAGTCGTTGGGAGCTTTGGGCTTAGGGCTACATTGGAACGAGAAAGGCGATTCCAAGAGAAGACGATGCGGGGATTGGGGTGCGGGGGGGTCTAAGGCTACAAGCACGGGTACGGGTACGCAAACAAATTTGTTCTGCGCCAGGAAAAACAGGGGAAGGGGAAGGGGAAAGGGGGTATATTCAGCCATATCGTAATCGTCTTAGTAGACGGAGGCCAAGTTGGGTGTCCATCCTCTGGCGTTTGTGCTGGTGGTTGACCAGGTGGCGTTGGCAGCTTCACTTTGCTGCTGTTGTTGGGCGTAGTGGTGCTTTGGTTCGACGTGGTTGTTCGACCATGATCTGGCCATAAACACACCGTCTCCCCTTCGGAACCTTTGTGGGCTAGGAGGTTGGATGACCAGCGTCGGTGGGGATGCATCGGCTCCCATTCCGAGTCCAAGGTTCATGCCTAGGGTTAGGGAGGAGAGGGAGGTGGTAGGGGAAGAAGAAGGTGTACTGATGCTGAGCGAGCAGGTTGAGCTAGGGGTGGTGATGGCAGGTGAGGAAGATCGCGCTTCTCCAACTGCAGCAGCGGTGGCGGGGTAAGAGGTGTTGCGAGGAGTGGTGAAAGCATCGTAACGCGAAGGTGAAGAGTTGAAGGGAAACCCAGCGAACTGCGACCTAAGAGGAGTGGTAGGTGCGCTATGGCTGAACTGCGACGCAGCAGCAGCGTTGTGCGTGTTGGAGAGGAAGTACTGCTGTTGCTGTTGGTGAAGATCGCTATCGACGCCAACGCCAGCGGCGGTGGTTGGCTGTTCGCTGCTGGAGGAAGAGAGTGCAGCGACGAGCGCCTCTCTCTCCCTCCTTCTAGCCAAACGTTTTCGCTTCTCCTGCGACATACGTGCCCTACCTTTCTTCTTCATCCCATCGCTCTCCGTTCCGGAAAAGCAACTCTCCGCCGGACTAACGGGCGACGAAAGTGCAGGTGAAAGAGGAGCCGTCAGACATCCCCTCAAACCCAAACTGTTCCCAGCCTGAGGTTGGTTGTTGTTGTTGAGCGAAGAAGTAGAGATACGAAGTGCACGACTGAGGCTAGGTTCTTCAAGAACGTCGAGGGCAGCTTTGACGGCTGTTTGAGCGGTATGCATCTCCATCATTGAGTGTTTTGCATCGTCGAAACAGGAAGAAGAAGAGGTGGTGGAGTGGGGGGCTTGGAAGTAGTCCATCGAACGAGAGCGTTGAATGGGGGGAGCGATGGGGCTGATAGGGCTAACGCTGCGGTAGTGCTGATCAAACGCGTTCGACGCATTGGTGGTACCGGTGAAAGAGTTGGCCCTAGCACCCATAGCGGGTGGGATAGGAGCCCAAGGAGATAGAGGACTATGAAGCGATACTGCCACTGGCGAAGTCGAAAGAGCGGTACTATTGGCGAAATCTTGTCCATCGTCCAGCGATGCAAGAGGCACATCTAGCATGAGGCTCAAGACGTTGAGTTCGACTTCGGCGTCACTGGTAGGGACGGATTTGGTGAACATTCGACGTGCCCAGATCGAAGAAGCTGGTGCCGTGATGGGTTGGGTGGTAGTAGCTGCGAAAGACATTGTTGTTAATGGGTTGGATTTCAGATGGGAGAGACTGGAGGGCGCCAAGGATTGCGTAGTTGAGTAATAGATTGAGAGAAGAGAGGACCCGTCGGATACAGTCGATCGTTGTGTATGTGTATCGGAGATGCTGAAAGAGCTGGAATGCTAGAGACTTGCGAAGCTTCAAAGTTGTGAGAGATTGAGAGATAGAGAGAAAGCTATGAAAAGAGTGTGTGTGTGTGTGTGATGATGACGGTCGAAAACTTGGGGAAAGGAAAGTGATGGAAGCTGGAAGCCGTTACAACAAAGACAAGAAGGGGAAGGTTTGGGAAAGGAAGAGGAGAGGAGAGTGCTAAGAGTTGAGAGTAGGGAAGGAAGATACCAAAAACGAGAAGGAGGGAATCAAGAGACGATGTCATTTGCCAAGTCCCCAAGGGTCGGGGGGGGATAGATATACGTTCTCGTCCTCTCAAGAAGGGACGGTAAGGAGAGAGTCACTAAGCGAAGGTCTCAGCTGACACCGGATCGACGTCGCGGCGTAGACTTCTGAAGAGCCAAGGCCTGCGAGCCAAGCTGTCGTCGCTCTTGCATTGCACACATGGGAAAGGGCCAAGCGGATGATCAATTCGATTGACAGCTGAGGCCTAACCACAAAAGGATCTGCATATTTGGGAGCATGAGCTTGCATTAGCAGGACCGAGGCCGACGTGCCTAAAGATATCCTTAGCAGGTGTGTGTCTGTTTGGCCGCAAGACAAGCGTGGCAACCCGATGGTACACATAGAATAGTAGCAGCAGCAGTAGTCGTAGCGTTCCGCACCGAGACGGCGGCTGTCACCACTATTCACCGCACTGCACTGCAGTGAGATTGCATGTCCCTTCGGACACAGAGACAGACAGGGATAGACTATGAGTATGTGGCAATACGGGCAATTGGGGGAAGGGGCGTACAGAGGAAGGGGGCGCCTTGTCGCACTCTTTCTCTCATGCATGCCAAACGTCTCGGACACTCGGACGTGGAGTGCATCGGGTTTGCCTCGTTGGCTGACTGGCTGGCTGGCTGACTGCAGTGTTGGAGGGCGAGAAAGATATGCAAAAGCCTTGCAGCTGGCTCTTTTGTTACGTGGTACTCCTTGCCACGGTTCAATGGAATTTTGCGCTGTCAAACAAAATGTCTCGCTTCCCCCAAGCAAGCAAGCAAGCAAAGCAAGTTGGCGAGACGAGACCAGACCCTGTTCTGCTTTGCGTTTTGCCCTTGCTTAGCATGCCCCCTTCCTTCTCTCAGCCACTGATCAGCCTCACGCAGCCTCAGGGTCGTATCTTCAGGAACCACTGATGATCGTCTAGCACTTCGGTTGGCACTTTGTTAAGCGAAGGCTGTCTCGTGACTGTAAAGAGATGTAGGTCGGTCATTCTGGCTCGGATATCAAAGAGGACGGAAAAAGAGCGAGAAGTTGCTGAGGATCGAGCTTGAGTTCGAGACGCGAGCGTACATGCCTGCCAGCCAGCCCGTCGTCTTTTTCTCTCTAGATGCGCGTTGAATGCACGATTCTCGGAGCAGACGCCTAACAAATTGTGCCGCTGGCTATCCGCTTCTGCTGCTGCTGCAGGACTGATCCAATATCTTGTCTCCGCGTGTCAAAATTAAGGAAAAAGTGTTGGTCTCAGAAGTCACTCTTCGTAGGCCGCAACATTTAGTGTCGTGTCTGTCGCTGTCTTTCGCTCCCTTCTTCTCATATTCTTCTGTCAGAGCTCATCAACCATCTCTATCACTTGAGCAACTGATCAAAGATCGTGCTCGTGTATGGCATCGGAATGGTACATCCACCCAGGAGCCGACGCTTTTGAGCTGAAGGTGAGCAACGGCGAGTTAATTGGGATGACGCGCTTGGTGGCACAATCTAGAGGGAAAAGGCACTTCGGCATTTTCGCTGCATCTCGGAGAGCGACACCATACCTTCAATGACCCTCCCTCTGTCTTAGCGCGCTCGCTATCCAAAGTCCGCTCTCTGCTCCCTCTGGGTTACAATTCCTTTCTAGCCGGTTCATGAGGTTGCGATAAATTGTCCGACGATCGCTTATTGCTATCTCACTCTTGTCCCTTTACTTGCTGTGGGTGTTGTTCTCTTCCCGACTTCGGGCTGTTGAGGTTGGTGGCGACGAGCGCTGATCGACGAGGTTGAGAACAATGGTGTTTATGCGTGAACTGTCGGAGTATGTGCGTGAATGTCGCAGTACAATGCGATGGTACAGCTTCCATGGCTTGTGCGCTCTGAGGATCAGGAAGCTACAGTCACACGAAGCGATTGCGAGTATCGTGAGCTACAGAACGAACAGTGGTGAGTTTGTGTGCCTTTCGCAAAAATCAGGGAGATTTAGCATAAAACTAAACTGCAAAAGATGCACCAAAAATCCCACCACAAAATGCCACCGTCACCTCAACATCGGGCTTCTCATCGGGTACCACCGCACAGGCAATGCACCTTCCATAACCAGCCATCCCAGCATCGCTTCCTTCCACTTGTCAGGGGTTGAGACGCAGAACAAATACATCGCTTCACCCCCCACCCTTCCGCCCCCCTGCGCTGTCGATCTCTTTTTGTCCTCTCCCCCAAACCAGAGGCATATAGGCGAGGTACGAACCCCTTGATGACCTAGCTGTGCTGCGGAAGGTACGGTTAATCAGGGACGCCGGTGTGTGGAGAAGCCGCGGCGGGATGGAAAGCAGGAAGCGGGGACGCTCGGACACAATGGGAGGCTTTGATGGAGGGCGTTTCTGGTCATTGAGGCTCATCTTTTTGGTCCTTTCGACACAGTTTCGCTTCTTGCGAAAGCCACAGATGCACTGCTGTGGCATATCTTGGGAATGAGATGAGCTTTCGAGTAGCGTCTGATAGCGAACACCTTGTGGCATGAGCTCGAGCCCTGCTTTAGAGCAGCTGATTACATAAGCATGACCTATCGCGTTCTTCGCTGACTCCACATTCTTGCGAGACCGCAACACTTCTTCTCCTCTCCCTCTCTTCGTCCAACATCCTTACCTCCTTAACATCCTTGTTTGCTCTCATCTACAGCCACCCTCGCATACCTCACCGCAATATGATCGGCCGTACACTCCGCAACCCCGCTCTCCGTAGCGCCCTTCCCTCGACATCTCCTCTCGCCCAAGTCCGCCTCTTCACATCCTCCCCCCACCCTTTGAAGGTATACGACAACGTCTCGGCCACCACATTCCAATCGCGCGTCCTCTCGCCCACCGCTCCCGATGCCGAAACACCCGTTTTGGTCGATTTCTACGCAACTTGGTGTCAACCATGCAAACTTCTCTCCCCGACCTTACACAAAATTGCAACCCAACCAGAACTTGTTGGTGGAAAAGTGGTCGATTTGGTAACAATCGATGTAGATGAACATCAGGATATCGCGAGACAGTTCAAGGTGTCTGCCATGCCAACGGTGCTGGTCATGAAAGGCGGAAAGGTATGTATACCCCCAGACAGACGTAAAAGAAAAAGAAGATGATTCAGAGAACGAGAAAAGTGCTGACATTTGCGTACATTTGCGTTGTGCTACACCATTTGAAACACTACCCGCTTACAGGTGCTCGATGGATTCGTTGGCATGTTGCCAGAAAAGAAGGTGATCGAGTTCGTTCAGAAGCTCGAGTAGGTTCTCTCCAATCGTGTTAGTGTCAACCAGACTTGAAAACAATTTCAGAGCGAACAGAACCAGCCCATTTGTTGGTAGGAAGAAGAACGTGATTATTGCAAAAAACGACAAAGTGTGTAGGCGTACAAGGGAAAATGCAGGATACGATAGATAGACGAGCGGATGATGCGACGAGATGCAGGAAACAAGATGCGTCAACAAGACGAGATGAGAGAAGATCGATGCGGTGAATTTGAGTGCCAGGCTTAAGATCCCAGATAGGGGCTAATACTCATGGCCTCAACCTGTGAGACGAACGACGAGCTATTCCCTTCCTCTTCCTCGTCCTCGTCCGAGTCGACATCTTCATCTTCCTCCCCGCTACCTCGTTTCGAAGCCGACTTCTTGTTGAGAGCACCAGGAATAGCTACCCCACCTTTGGCTTCCATGCTCAACTCGTTACGTCTCAAATCATCCGCCTCGTCCTCATCATCAGTTTCGTCTTCGCTCGAATCGCTTCCGTCCTCCTCTGGTGCTACTTCGCTCCACTCGCGATAAAGGGGCTCGATGAAAGATGCTGAGCTTTCCAACTTGTATGGGTCAAAGGGGAAGAATGATTCCATGACCGAAGAGGTGCTTACTGCCGCTGTCGCTGTTGATGATGCTTGCGATTTCGATTCCTGTACGGCACCACCGGCAGCAGCGGCTCCTTCGGGGCGAGGTGTTCCTCGTTCGCTTCCATCCTGACTCATTGGTGTTGATGCTCCGTCGTTGAGTTGAATCCGGCTGAGAGATGTTGACCTTGAAACAGGGTTGCTGCGGTTGCCCCTAACGGAGCGATTGTTGGCTTCGATGATCGAGTAGCAGTACAAGAAGCCTGTATGCTGAGCGATACGTGCGAACTGCTTGACCACATTGGCAGAGCAGTACTTGAGAGGATTAAGTCGAGACGTCACAGCTCGCTGCAAAGACGTCAAACCATCGCACCACGATTCAGCACCAAACTGACCCAAGCTTCCGACACTGCTGTGCATTCCGCCGCCAATCTCGTCGGCATCGTTGTAGTCCATATCCCCCGCTCCACCGTCTTGCTCCTCCGGTGTGATCTTGAGATCTCGCCATCGGAAGCAGAAGATGTAGAATGCTGCTTGCACCGTCGAGTAGAAGACCGAATGAGCGCCTGTACCTGGTGCTGCAGATCCAGCCTCAGTGTCGGTACGGCTGCTCTCGTCGATATGCGCATCGAGGAAAGCGCAGAGGTTGTAGAGTACAACACGAGTTGTGGGTCCATCAACATACGAAGCTCGACTGACAAAGCTGGCAACGTATCCTGCTGCTGCGGACCGAATCACTGCTGGCTCCTCCTTGTCGCCCGATTCGGCCCTTCGACTATAGAGGCTCTTCTCGAGCAGAACACCGAGGAAGTAATCTGAGAACTCGGGATCGAGCGAGTTGAACCAGAACAATAAGAACTGAACATGCCGTGATCGGAAAGTGGGCAGTATGTTGCGCGCAAAGATTGACAAGAGGGTATGGAAGAGATTGCGACGGTTGGTGTCTGCGTCGAGTGGACTGTTGTTGGTTGTGCTAAGGGTGAGACTGTTGGCACCCGCGACGTATTGCGCATCGAGCTTGCGAAGATGCTCGAAGAGTGCGATCATGATAGCGTCGAGTTTGGCTACAGATTCGCGAATACGGCGCATCGATCTTTGCAAGTCGTCCTGCGTCCTCTTTTGCTCTTCTGTGGGTACGTTTTGGTCGTAGTTCTCGTCGGATAGATCCGAGAGATTGTCTGCAAAGTCGCCATCGTCGCTATCACCGTCATCGTCGGAGCTGTCTGCATCGTCGATCTCGTCAAGTGCCTGCTCGAACGGATCGTCAAAGTCCAACCCAAGCTCCTCCGCTTCGTCGTCATCAAACTCGTCCAGCTCGACCTGAATCTCGACATCAAGCTGAATAGCGCGGTCGATAACGGCGCCAAGGATAGCTTCGGATAGCTCGGAACAATACTCGCTAACGTGGAGAATGTTGCGCATGTAGACGAGTTGGTCAGAGCGATGGACCATCTTGTGTGGCATGAACTGGACGAGTAGTGGGCCAAGCACACCGGGTAATGTGGGCACAACGCTCAGCAGCGAACGGATGAGGAGATGAACTCGCTCGTAGACCTGCCTACGCTTGAGTGTCGATACGGACCTCTTGCCGGTCTCGTCTGCGAACTGGTATGGCAACCACTCGAGTCGATACGAGAGTGCTTTTGTGGCTTTGGTGAGGATGACGGAAAGCCACTCGCTTCTCGCGCTGACGAGACTGCAGACAAACTTGATCCACATTTGCGCGAAGCTCTCGTCCATCGATGTCCATGGCAATGCAAAGATGCTTTCGACGAGCTTGGCGTGCGATCGGTCGAGATCCGATACGACGTGTGAAAGCGCAGCAAGCAAAGATCGAAGCGATGATACGGAAGCACCCGACCTGCCTGTCGAGGGCTCTGCGAATTGAACGAGGAGCTCGTAGTATGGGCCGGTGTTGCCCTTTTCCTTTTCGGAAAGCGCATTGATGACAAAGCTGAGGTACATTCCCTGGTAGTTGGTGGAGCCGCTGCCCATAGATGTGATGGCGGCCATGCTTCCTGGTGGTGGAGCCTTCTTGGAAAGACTGGAGCGAAGAGGCTTGATTGGCGTGGTGGGCGAAGGCGAGGAGAATTCGAAAGCTTCCGATGGCGGGCTCCTTCGCTTTGATGCTGGCGATGGTGGCACTGCATTGTCGCCCTCCAAGCTGTATGCTATTGACTGAGAAGACCTCTTCATGGCGGAAGGTGGGTCTGTTATCACAGAGAGTCTAGTAGAGCCTCTTTCCGACTTGATCCTTGGTGGCAGTGGCGCGGTGGATCGAGCTCTTATTGGCTCGACGGACGGCATCACAGCGGCAGTAGTTGTAGCAGCTCGTCCCTATCGTCGAGCTCGCCTGTCGACTCGGTACTACTGCAAAGATGGCTTGAAAACGTGAAAAGGATGCTGTCCGAGCAGCTCGGTGGCGCTTGCGTGCGATGTGAGGCGAGCGCCAGGAGGACAGTTGAGGTGGCCTCACTGACGTCCAAGCATGCTGCGGTGGCCAACGGTGTTGCAATGTTGGTGAAGATGGCGACGGTGGACCCGATGTCGGAAGCGCCGACTACCTTG
Organism: Pseudozyma tsukubaensis; assembly: GCA_001736125.1. Lineage (NCBI taxonomy): Eukaryota > Fungi > Basidiomycota > Ustilaginomycetes > Ustilaginales > Ustilaginaceae > Pseudozyma > Pseudozyma tsukubaensis. Next base: position 141,126 of record MAIP01000020.1, on the reverse strand, counting down.
GACAAGATAGTTGATGTCAGCGTCGGTCCTCTTTCTCGAAGTTGTCAAAGATGAAATGTATGACAAAGAAGGTTTGTCAACTTGGCTAGCTATCGACAGCCAACAACGGCTGAGCACACCAGCCTTTACCGCCGCCGCACCTTCTCGGATGTCGAGATTGTGATTTCTGGATTTTTTTGCTTCGAAAATTGAACTCTCTCGTCTGACCCTGGATTCTTGAGAAAAATGCAAAAAAAAGGTTAGGTGCAGCACTCACAGCAAGACCTCCGCATTTTTCTCTCTCACCAAAAAAGAGGATGGCGCGTCGGTGCTTAAATTTTGGCTGAACTTTTGCTTCTTGGACGAAAAGATAGCGCTGCTGAGCCATGACTAATCATGACCATTCCAGTGAATTCAGGGTCGCCAGGAAAATTTCCACCAAAAAAGTTGAACGAGCTTTTTTCTTCTTGTTCTTGCAGCTGCTGCCGGAGAACCCTGTGCCAGGTCAATCAACTTTGCTGTAGCTTGGCCTCCTTCCTGTCCTTGTTCTTCCAACCATCCCCTTTGCTTTCCTTCGGAGCATAGGTTCATCACTCATCCACTACCGCATACACCACAAATAAGCAAATATGGTCAAGGTCAAGAAGCGCGCTTCCAAGCGTGTCAAGTTGGCGCAGAGGGAAAAGATCAAGAAGAAGGTCAAGGAGCACAAGCGCAAGTCCCGCAGAGACGAACGAAGGAGCACACAATGGAAGAGCAAGGCCAAGAAAGATCCTGGTATCCCCAACTCGTTCCCTTACAAAGAGCAGCTGCTCAACGAGATCGAGACCAAGCGTAGAATCCAGGAAGAGGAGAAGCTCGCCAGGAAGGCCGAGAAGCTCGCAGAACGCAACGGCGAGCAGGCTGCTGATGGCGAGGAAGGATCCGATGTGGATGCTGAGGACGATGACGAGGAGTTGGACGACGAGAATGCTCTTGATGACATCCCCATGACTGCTCCACTTTACCGCGGCACACTTTCCGAGTTGCTCGAGTCGGACGAGATCAAGACGATTGTTCTCGCTCTCGATGCCCGTGACCCTCAGAGTTTCCGCAGTCCATGGCTCGAGGCCGAGATCAGCAACCGCAAGGATAAGAAGCTCGCACTTGCACTCAGCCGTGCCGACATGGTACCCCTCGAGACAGTCGCTGCTTGGTCCGCCTACCTCAAGACTACCACTGGTCTCCCTGTCTTCCCTATCGCCTCTCCCTCTGATGAGCTTACAGAAGTCACTGGTGCCGAGGCGCTTGTCGAGCAGCTCGATCTCCAGGGTGCTAAGAAGGGTGATGTTGCCGTCGTCGGTCTTACACACTCCGGCAGGAGCACCGTCGCCGATGCGATCCTCAACGCCATTGGTCTGCCTGAAGACGAGGACGCTGAAGACGAGGACGACGAGACAAGCGACTGGCCTGCCGTACTCGACACACCTGCTCTTGTCCCCTTGAAGAGCTCCGAGGCTGCCGAAGAGTCGGATGACGAGGACGACGAAGAGGAGGAGGAGGATGAGGATGAAGAGGAAGAGGATGACGAACACAAATTCATGGCCCGAATGGAGCTCAAGTCGATGCAGACCTTGATGCGCAACCAAGGCCACGTCCAGAGGATCAAGGAACCATTGCCACTTGCATGGGCGTTGATGTCGCGTGTCTCGCACCCTGAAGACCTCATGCTCATCTACAACGTACCCGCCTTTGGCTCCTTCACGGTCGACAAGGCTTCGTTGGCCGACGAGGAGTTGGATGCCGACGAGCAAGAAAAGGTCAAGGCAGCAGCCAGACGCCAGAAGGTGCACGCCGACACACAAGAGTTCCTCATTGCTCTTGCTCGAGCAACCGGACGCATGAAGAAGCGCAACATTCCCGACGAGATTGGTGCTTCGCGTGTCATCTTGCGAGACTGGTCGCATCAGATGCTGGGCTACTACACACAAGCACCCAAGCTCTCCGCCGAATCGCAAAAGACATCGGATGAGATCAAGCAGCGAGTCTCCTCCAGTATGCCTTTGGTGCTCGCAAGGAAGGAGTGGCGGAAGAAGTTTCAGGCTCGCGAGTTGCGATTGAGACCCATCTCGTTGGTGCTCGGCCGTGAAGCCTTGGTTCTGGAGCAAGTCGAGATGCTCCCACCTCCACCTGAGGAGGACAGCGAGGAAGATGAGGACGAGATCGACGAAGCCTTGCTCGAAGAGGGCGATGACAGTCTCGAAGATGAAGACGAGGAAGAGGAGGAAGAGGCAGCGCCAAAGAAGGAGCTCAAGTCGATTTTGAAGAAGAACGGATCCAAGAAGCGTGACATGGCCATCGAGGAGGAAGCTGAAGACGATGATGAGGAGGATCTCGACGAAGATGCTCAGCAACTGTCTCGCAAGGACCGAAGATTGCAAAAGAAGGCTCGTGTCGTTGTGCCTTCAAAGGCCAAGCCAGCTGCCAAGCGTAACGGTGGAAAGCAGTCCAAAGCAGTCGCTGGTGCTGCCAAGGCGGCATCGGCTGCTACTGGACCTGCACCGGGCGAAAAGTACGACTTTGGTGCTTTCTTCTGATCATTTGCTTCTGTCGTTCTCTGGTCATGTGTCTCGTGTATCTCGTCAATGTACTCTATACCTTTGCATACCTACAATCACTTTTTACTGCTCAATCCCTTCGTCTATGGATGCATGATCATCGCGAAACTCCGACAATGTCACGCTTATCACGAGTACGGCCACGCCAACTGTGACAAAGCGATCGGCAGCGCCAAAGATCGTCCGGAACGATGAGAGCAATGAATGCGAACAGCTGTAAAGCGGATCTGCATTTTGCAGCAACTCTGTCAAGGTCAGCCGACATGGTGACATGCTACTCTTCCACACACTCACGACTGACAAGACGTGGAGAAATGAATTAATTGCAGTAGCGGACCTCGAGGAAAAAGACTCAGCAGCAGAAGGCGACGTCGGTCAAAAATGAGCCTTAAGTTATATTTCCAATTTACAGATCAACCATGGCCGGCTGATGAAGCTTCGTCATGCACAGACCGCCAAGCCTTCAAGGGCGTAGTCACAGGGTCTTAAATCAGTGTCTCTCACTCGACTCAGCCTTTCGTTTCCGACTTCCTTGTACCACATCTTCACCGCAACGCATCAGTTCATCACCACCTTGCAAAGGCGATTACAGCCTGCGCACAAGGTCGAGCTCAGCCTACGACCATGAGCTCCTCCGACGCCGGGCTGGCCCATCTGGCCGGCGTAGTTCGTGACATGGTGCCATCCTCTACAGTGGCAAGGGCTCTGGCTGACACATTGCCATCACCAACGCCCTCACCCATCATTGGAGGGCCCGAAGTGGATGGAGAGCATTGCAAGCTCATGGGACCTTTTGCTCTCTTCGTTCAGGCAATCATGGGCATTCTCGTCATCGGCTCACTCGTATATAAGCGTCAAAGGGAGAAGCCAAAACGTAAATGGAAGATCTGGACCCTCGACATCTCTAAGCAACTCCTCGGCCAGCTCTTCGTCCATATCCTCAACGTCGTACTTTCGGACTTTGTCGCTAGCGGAGGTGGCGAGAACCCATGTTCGCTCTACTTCCTCAACATCCTGGTCGACACTACCATCGGCGTCTTCTTCATCTACATCGCTTTGAAATATGTCACCTACTATCTCACCGAAAGACTCGGCCTCGAAGGATTCGTGTCAGGACAGTATACTCCGCCATTGCCAACACCGGTCCCTGCTACAGGCTCTGCCAGCTCCTCCATTCAGTCAGGCGCATCCCGACGATCTTACCGTAGAGGCAGACCAAGGATGGAGTACTGGCTCAAGCAGCTCGCTTCGTACTTGTTCGTCCTTTTCCTTATGAAGATGGCCGTATTGGTCATCTTTGCCATCTTCCCTTTCCTATTCGATGTTGGCTCTTGGATCTTGGGACTCTTCGGCAACCACAAGGACTTCCAAGTCCTCTTCTCGATGGCCCTTTTCCCTCTGGCCATGAACATCCTACAGTTCTGGCTCATCGATTCCCTTCTTAGGCACAATCCATACACGTCGTCGTATTCCAAGATCAACCCTGATGACGAGGACGACTTTCTCAATCGCTCAGATCGACTGTCCTCAGAATCGCACTTCTCTGATGCTGGACCTTCGGGTGATGGTCTCTCGCGCAGTCATGGCCGTGCTCACTCAATAGGAGAAGTCAGCGTCGAAGAAGACGAAGAGCGCCCAAATCGTCATATGCAACCACATGCCTCAGCGTCAAGCCGCTCCAGGAGAAGAGCTTCGCCTTCGCATACAGATCAGCCATACGACTATCCACCTCCTACTGATCTATACGGCTCCGTTCTCAAGTCTCCCCCGTTGCGCGCCACACGACCCACAGACGAGATGCAACGCCAGGCCAGCCTAACCCTTTCAGATCACGGCAGTGAAGAGGAAGCAGGTCCTGAAAGCATACAGCAAGCTCTGTCCAACAGCAAGGGCTCCTTACGCTCCGAAACACATCACCTGAAACAGGTCAACGCAGACAGTAACAAATAGCATCAACAGCATTTTCGTATCTTACGCTCATTCTTTCTCATCTTTATCAGCACCATAATACTATTGCATTGCCTCCTCAGCGTCCCATCCTGAAATCGATCGCACGAGCACACGGTCACAGACACATCTTGAAAGAAAGAGAGTGTCACCATTGCAAAGGACGAACAGACAAAAGAGGAAAGAGGACAGACACAGGGCTGTGTAGGGAACACGAGTGCCACTGGAGACAGCGCGAGGGACAGACTTGCAAATCAGCATGAACGAGCGAGAGCACGACCGTTACTGATACGGAGGATGCGCCAGAGGAGCTGGCGGATTCGTTTGCGTCGGAAGAGGCATCATATCGATCGACACCTCTACCTCCTGCTTGTAGTTGATCGCCGACTTGGGCGGCAATTGAGGCGGTACCTCTTCCGGACTTGACTTGACATAGGCCGGTACAGACGAGATCGACGAGAACGTGCCTTTTCGTCCGCGGAAGTCATTGCAATCCGACATGGTGTTGGCCGTGCCTGGACGCCTTACGTACGACAGTGCGCGACCTGGGCTGGCGAACGAAACGTTGCTCGACGACGTGGTGTGATGAGGCTTGCTGTAGCTACCGGAGCTCGACGAGTAGTTGCCGGTCGAATACGTCACTCGAGAGCAGCTGGGACTGTAAACAGCTTCTTGCTCGCCGATGAGCATTTGGAGGCCGACGATGATCTGAATAGCGATCGAAGTGATGTGGAGCGGCGGCAGGCTCGAGTCCCATCCGATGAGCATGATCAACTCAATCACGTTGCAAGTCTCGACGCCTGCCATGTAGTGCACATTGTTGAAGAACAGCACCTTGGCAATCTGCGTCAAGCCACCCGGTCCACTCGATGTCCTCTTCAGCTTCAGACAACAGGATATCATGACTGCCATCTCAAACACCGTGTTGTAAAGCAGGAAGTAGAACGTAGAGCTCTGCCAGAAGCGGATCTTCGATGAGATGCTGGTCGGTGATGCGTGAACCTGCGCACTTGGCGCACAAGTACCAGCGGGGCTCAATGCGTCCTGCTTATCGACACGGTAGTTGGTCCACATCGCAAGTGCGAACTGCCCAATTAGACCAGCTGATATCAAGTAGGTCGCAAGCTTCGAAGTCCTGAAAATGATGCGAGCTCGCCACGCTACGACGCAAAATACAAGCGAAGAGCAAAGAAAGAAGAACGTAGACGAGGTCCAAGCCCACGATCGACAATCAAAATCCGACTTGGCCGCAAACGTCTCGGTCACCATGATATCCAAGATGACTGCGATCAATGTCAGATACTTGATCAGAACGAAAAAGATTTCCGCCATGTTCGGCTTCTTCCTCTGGCGCAGCCTGAGAAACATCCTGATCTCTGCAGGATATGTACGGACGATTTCACCAACCAAGAGCGCTTGCGAGATCATGATCGGAAGATTCCAAGACGTGATCTCTTGTGAAAAGCGCATCAAGGCTACGACTTGGTTGCCTCGAGGCATTTGACCACCAAAAACGGCGGGGAGGTACTCGGACCCATCATGATGCGACATCTTGTGCTCGCTCGGCGAGTTGCGGGATTCCTGATCCCGAGGTGATGGGGTGAAGAGAGGGGATAGATTTGACCTTGGGTCAACGAGATTGAAAAGAAGGACTAAAGGCTGTCAAAAGAAAGTGAAAGCAAAAGGTAGAGAAGGAATGTGGCTTCGCTCAGCGAAGCTGGCAGCTAGGAGATATGCCAGCGATAGGGAAGCTGATACTGATGGGCGAGAGGAAGGAGGCAGGTATCTGATGTGTCGCACAGCGAGGTTTGACCCAGTCTCTAGTGGTGGGACACAGAGACACAAAAGGAGGGCGAGGAGGAGAAGAGCTTCATCACGTCGAGAACAGTCGACGCACGGCGATACTTATACCGGATGCAACCCACTCACGGCATACCAACAAGCCGGTGTGAAGCTGCTTGTCTGCAGCTCACAAAGTGGGGCTGCGTTGTCTCCTCCAGCAACAGAAGAACGGTGCCACGGTGGCGAGATGAAGGTGCACCAGATCCGAGGCAAACAGAGTGCTCTACAGGACCGACGAAGCAACGACAGATGACGAGCGTCTGCTGACTCTAGGATTGGCTTCATCTTGCAAGCGAACCGGGCTCGAAGACTCACACGGAAACAACGGATGAGATGCTGTCGGACTGGTCTGGACAAGGCCGCAACTATCCTGACGTCTGCCTGTCCCTTCTTTGGTCTATCTCATCAAGCCTTGGGCCAGCAAGCTCTGAATGTAACCCACACTACCTACTGCAAATGAAGGAGGGCATTTGACCCATTTGACCGATCCTTTGGCAGCACAATGATACGGTACAGCAGATCGCTAAGTCGCATAGCGTAGATATACTCTCTAGAGTCTGTCCAAAGCGAAAGTCCGGATAGCGTTGCTTTGCGGCATGGGAGGACAACGTCGACACAGGTCGCAACGTCAGGAACGTCACGTTGCACCATCACCTATTGTTGAGGCGGACAATAGAGCGCTCTGGACCTGCCAGTGCATCTCGCTCTCAAAGGTATCCAGCCACACAGACGCCCTCGTTGACCTCAGACTTGACGACTTCATTCGACGGAATTGACAAGCATCACATCGACACACTTCAGTCAACGATCGGACTCTTAACACACCCTTCCTGCCCTTGATTTCAGGAACTTTCGCAAAGTAGGTCTCCCGAAGGGATCTGATCGCGAGGCGGAAAAGTAAGCTCGTCTCCCCCACCAACTCAGCAAGCTCGTCAAGTCAACGATACGTAGTGGACACTGTACGGACAACCCCGCAACGGTGCATCCCGATCACGGCCGAGCCGCTCTGCTGGAAGGTGAGGCTATAGCTTTGGGAGGCTTTGAACACAACAGCGACCGTTGCAAGAAGAAAGAATAGGGGCTTGACAGGATGCAGCGGCCGACTTGCACCATGGCAACGATATGCATTGCAAGAAGTGGCGCTTCAAATTGTTGGTGGCAACGATACTGATGAAGTAGGTGGTGGGAGGTACAACAATGTCGCCATCAGGTCCCTCGAGTGTGGGAAAAGTCGGCCTCTCACACACATATTGTTGCAGGTCGCTGTGCATCACCGCTCACCATTGGCTTTTGGGGGACTTCATCTCGCGTGTCTCCACACCATCGATGCACCGTGCACGAAGCTCCATCACCGCTGTGTACGTGAACGACACTGGCCGATCTCGGTCCGCATTCCCCACTCTACTTCACTATGCAAACGGCGAACGACCCACAGCCGGACTCGACTTTGCTTAAATTGAGGACATTGCTGTGGGTCGGCCCCCCTCTCGCTCTGCTTTTCCTTGCTGGAGCTGTCTTATGCAAAGATTGACTCGCACGCGACCTTTATCGTCACAACCACCATCCTTCTAGCTACTCTCTTTTCCCTTCCTCCTTGTTGTCCACTGTGACATCGTGGCGAGCCTTCTGAAAGCATGGCAACAATGTGGCGATCCGGATACCTCCTCCTCCTCGCAGCACTGGTTGCTGCTTCGTGCCTTGTCTCGCAAGCCCAAGCTGTAAGTCGCCAGCCTTTGAAACTCTCGCCCTTATTCTCTTCGTTTGTATACTGACGGATCCTTCCTTCTGTCGTGTCGATTGAACGAAACAGGGTAGCTTACGACCCGTGCGTCGATCCATTAGCATCGGCAATGAGAATTACCAGCATGAGAGAGCCGTCACTCTCAATCGAAGATGGTGGCTCAACGTCCCGGGATTCATTTCGATCTCTTTTGGTCACCGAGGTCCTTCAGGAATTGGAGTGACAATTGTGCAGCCCGGTCAGCTCAGACCCTATCCTCCGGCAATGGGCCGAATCATTGGCGGGACACAGAAAGGTGGACTGGATCCTGCTGCGGCTGCGGCTGGGGGTCGCACCCAGCCCAGGCGTCGATCCATTACCATTGGCAGCGAGAACCATCACCATGAAAAAGTCATTAATCTCAACCGAAGATGGTGGTGGAACGTCTTCTCTATCTCTCTGGGCCCCTTAGGACCACAAACTATTGCGGTAACTCTTGTGCAACCCGATCAGGTCAAGGCTTATCCTTGTGCCACCGGCCAGAACAGTGGTGGTGGACAGGAATCTAGCCAGGTTGCTGCCGCCGATAGCGGCAAAGGCCAAGACAAAGGAGAAGGCAAGATTCAACCCAAGCGCCGATCCATTGTTGCCAGTGACAAGACCGTCAACCTCAACCGAAGATGGTGGTGGTTCGACCCTTGGGGAGCGCCCAACTCTCTCAAGCCTTTGGGCCCTCGCGATATCGTGGTCACCATTGTCCCCACTGATCAAGTCAAGGCTTACCCCTGTGCATCTGCCGAAGTAGCTCCGGCTCAGACTGGAGGTGGGGCTGAAGCGGCAAAACAGAGTGATGCTGGCAGCAACGGAGGTAACGGAAGTTCCAGCGGTGCTAGCGGCGATGGTGGCAATAGCAGCATCAGGGGCGAGGGCGGCAACCTCGGCGGAAGCGGCATGCCCTTCTAATCTGCCTCTCGCCCGTAGTTCGATTCGCTCTTCTTTGTGCACACTCTGAGACTTTGCGCGCAAACTTTATGCCCTAGCTTCTCCTGTTCTTGATCGCTCTTGCACAGCTCTATAAATGATATTGCTCTGCTCCTCAGCGGCTGATGGCGTGCGAAGTGTGTGACTTTAGAGAGACCAGCCATCTATGCTTCAATGACGAGAACAAGCTTATCCCCGTTTCCAACCTCGTACCAATCCAAATTGCGGGACGGATCGTCGATCTCCAACACGATCCCCTCTCCCTCTCGTTCCTCTGCTCCCTCTTTGTCCTCTCGGGTTGAGCTGAGTACGGCCCACATACCCACGATGTCGGTCGCTTTGACCCCTACAGCGTTAGCCAACTTCACTTTGGCCAGCCTCAATGGTGTGGAAGCGAGAATTTTGACCTCTGCCTCTACTTGACCTTCCCCTAGACCACTTCCTGCGGACGGTGGAGCGTCCGAGGCGACTACTGTAAGGGTGATCATCTTGGACCGCAGCGTATTCTTCATCGCCTTGTTTTCCCTTTCCGCTTCACCTTTCCCCGCTCCTTTTACCCCTACCGCATCCTCTCCGTCGCCATAGAGCTTTGCCAGCTCCAGATACCGCGGGAAAAGCGCCACTTTGACTTCCGTCGAAAGCTCCACACCCTCCTCCCTACCTTGCGAAGTATGGCCGTAGATTATTGAAACATCTCCATCACGAAATCGACTATATACGAACAATTCGGCATCCTTTCTCTCTTTTGCCGTAATTTCCGTCTTGTCAAGAACACGGAGCGTAGGGAGAAGGGCAATGGCGAGCGCTCGAAAGTCGCGGTATTCGAACTTGCTCAGTAAGCTTTGTGCTCCTTCACAAGCACTGTCCGCCGCTGTCGGTGTTGATGGTAACGCATCTTTGTGCTCATCGAAGTCGTCGGGAGAAGGAAGCTTCGAAATGTGCAATGCTTCCAATCCGCCGTTGTCGAGCCAGGAAGAAAGATTCTCGAGCGCCACCCAATCGCTTAGTTGGTTTTCGCGCAGATGCAGATCTTTCAAGCTCTTCAACTTTGGCGTTGCGGCCGAAAGTGGTGCTGCTGGAATATCGCGGAATTGGTTGCGGTTGAGGTTGAGGCTCTCCAATGCAGGGAGCCGGGCGAGAGCTGTGACTAGGTCGGACCATGACGATAGATTGTTGTCCTCTAGACTGAGCGTTGCCAAATTTGGCAGAATCTCGCCCTTCCCTTCCGCGCTTTGGACGTGAGAAGAGATCACATTGCTCCCAAGCTGCAGCTCCCTCAACCCGACCAACGCAGGACTGAGCCTCACCACCTCATCCCACGTCATCAACGTTCCGTCCAACCCCAGACTTTCTATCCTTCCCAACCTCGCCCTCCAGCTCTCCGGTAAGCTCCGCGGCGGGGGTTGGAAGCGGTTCAAATGCAAAACCAGCGTCTTCAAGCTTCCCAGCTCTCCAGCTATCAACGAGACTTGTTCCCAATCTGGTAACAGAGAGCGCGAAAGGTCAAGCCAACGAATGTTCGGACATGTGGCGCGAATCGAGCCTTGCCCTTCTGCTGCGGAGAAGGCGGAGGCGACGTTGAGCGCTGCCTCTTCCCTACCTTCTTTATCGGTCGAGTTTAGCACGGATGATGATGGAAGGGGAGCCTGCCACCCTCCAAGACCGACTTCTTTAAGTTTGTCGAGCCTAGCTGTTTTGGCGGCGATGCGGTCGAGGTTGGGTGTTTCGATTTCGATCTCTGCGATGTTTTTGCGGGAGTAACTCTCGCCTTTGCCCGGCTTATCCGTTTGAGTTGTTGGAGCAGAGGGAGTATACTTGTTGCGTAAAGCGGTGAGAAAGTCGCATCCATTCGAAATGCTTTTTGCTGTTGGACGGATGAATGAGCCGCTCCCAGGAACGCGGACTGTGAAGTAAGACATTCCGTCAGGGGAAGTGCCCGAATGCCTGCCACGTGAAGGGTCATCCCATTCGACACCTAGCCAGGTGCCGGATGAGGGGGGAACGGGACCCACGTAGCGTATTGTTCCTCGGTGGGTGGAGAGCGAGATGCGACGGCCGGGGGTGAGGTGGTCCATCGGGATTAAGCGAAAGGAAGGGAAGGAGCGAGAGAGGTGATGATGGTTGTGGAAGATCAGGGTCCAGGAAGGAGTTGGTCTCGAGGAGAGGAAACGCGTGCTTTCCTCCACCTCGAGCGAGGAAAAACTAAACCGGATCTCGGGAGAAGCTGTCAAGCTCTGCATACCTCTGTGCTGCTTCGGGTTTTGAGGTCGCTATGCATTGCTGCCCTTCTTGGTTGGTATCGCAGAAGCTCGGCCACTTCCAACACCCTCAGCGTGGGCATCGGACCGGTAGCGAGCCAGGAGGATAAGCATTGCACCAACGCGCCCACCTCATGACCAAGGTCGTCGTTGAGTCTGCAAACGCAACGGCGATAGTTCAACTCAAAACCTGTGACAAAAGGCTGCTGAGGGTAATACGGCTTCATTTGGCGGGCTGTTGCTACTCCTGTACTTGGCTGCAGCTATTGAGTGCGTCTGAGGTGGACAAGTGTAGCACAATGATTGCCGACTGCGCCCGTTGTAACACTCGATAGCAACCGTCCGTGCACTTCATCTGGCTTCATCGTTCGAAGACGCCGAGACTTCGGCAAGAGTGGAAGCTTTTTTCGTAACTTTCAAGAGTTTGCATAGGAGTAAGGAGTACATAAAGCCTCGCCACGACTTCGAGCAACTTTCCTTTCCCGCCTATCCTTCATCTTTCTCAAGACGCTTTCGCTTCGTTCTTCTTTGCTCCGAACTTTGGGCTGGTCCCTTATACACATTCTTTTCACCACACTCTCTCTTTACTTTGGTACGAGCCCTAGACGGTCCCTCCCATCCTCCCGCTCAAATTTTTTCAAGATGCGTACTACTCCCGCTCTTGCTCTGCTAGGCGCCTTCCTCGCTTCTTCGGTGGTAAGCGTTCTGGCTTTGCCTCAAGACCAAGCCGGACTTGGTCAGATTCCCGTTGTCAAGCCTCATCATCCTCATCCCAGGACGTGCAAGCTTGGTCATCGTCATCACGGTCATAAGCAGCGTGGTGGAGATACTTCGCCCGCAGTTGGACCTGAGCCTGCTCCGGCGCCTGAGCAGGCGCCTGCTGCTGACGCTGCTACTGACAGCACTCCTGGGGCTCCCCCCTCTCCGGCTGGTGCCTCTATCCCTGCTACTGACGCTGGTACTACGCCCGAACCTGACGCTAGCGCTGCGGCTCCTGCCACTGACTCTGCTGCTGCTCCGATGCCGTGGACTCCTGAGGCCGGTTCTGGCGCCTCTCCCGCTCCCGACAGTGGCTCGAGCGACAAGAAGATGCGCAAGAAGAAGCACAAGGGCAAGTGTGCGCTCAAGCATAAGCCGAAGAGCCAGAGTCCTACTCCTCAACCTCAAAATCCAGATCAGGGAGCCGATCAAAGCGGTCAGACGTCTCCCATCACCGGCGCTCCTGGCAGTCCTGATCAGGGTGACGGAAACCAAGGTCCTCCCATCGATTTTCCGCCTGGAGCTGGCTCTCAAGGTGGTGACACCTCTGCTACCAGCGGTGCACCTGGTAGCGAGGAGTCCGGTCACGGAGGAGCTTACGGCTTTGGTGACGAGTCTGGACCTGCTCAAGGTGGTCCCACTTTTGATCAAGGCGCTCCTGGTGGTAATCAGGGCCAGGATCAGGGTCAACCCAAAGGCTATGGTCCTCCCAACGGTCAGGCTCCCCACACTTCGCCCGACCGAGATCAAGGTCAAGGTCAGGGCGAAGGTCAAGGATCGGAGCCATCAGGCCCTCCTCAAGGCTACGCGCCGTCGCCTGCCCCCGATAATGGCAACGAGGGCGGTAACGTCCCCAAAGTCGGTCCCGCCTCCGGCTCGGACAACGGCGTCCACTGCAAAGGTCAACGCGGCTCCACTACGCTCCCTCGCAACGGCCCTTTCAAGCAAGACTGGTTCGACCCCTCCTACATCCATCATGGCCCAGGCACCCAATTCGGCGGTGGAGACTTCTGGAAAGGCGGCGCTTGCATGTTCGACTCCCTGCCCCACGCCAACTTGCCATCCGTCGCTATGGATCAGACCTTCTTCCAAGACGGTCTTGCCTGCGGTACCTGCGTTGAGATCGCCTCTACTTCCGCTTCCCTCTTTAGCAACGATGCCAAATGGTCTGTCGAGCAACCTCGCAAGGGCACCTTGCCTGAGGGCAAGAAAATCATTGCGATCGTCAGCGATCTTTGCCCCGGTGTAGAGCAGTGTTGGTCGGGACTCGATATGCATCCCGACACATGGAGCAGCGTTACCAATGGTGCAGATGGCAGTAAGCTCCCGATCAACTGGAAGTTTGTTAACTGCAAAGAAGCGTTTGAGAAATCCGGCAGCGGTGGATCCTCTCTCCAAATCCACTGGAGGGAGGGTGCAAACCCGGGATTCTTCGAAGTTCAAATCAGAGGCAGTCACGAAGCTGTTGTCAGGGTCGAGATGAAGTTGCAGGGTAAAGGGTGGAAGGAGGCGAAGCACGTCGATAATGCTTGGTGGAAGTGGGAGGCCAATGATACGAACGGTTGCGATGACAAGACGCCAGTGGTGTTCAGAGTAACGGATTGGCAGGGTCAGACGATCACGACTGAAGCAGCTACCGTGATGAATAGGGATGTTTTCATCCAGGCGAACTTTGATCGTGTCGAGAGCCTTGACGAGGATTGAAGGTAGGTCTGCGATCGTCGCCTCTGTTCGGCAGCCCTGATGCGAGCGCTCTTGTCTTGCACGACCTTGACAGTGTTTTCTCTCATGCCAGAACTTTGTCGTCTTCTTTCGCAATGTCGAAGGTCTTGCCCAGCTCGCTCATTCCTTGATCCTAGCGTGACGTGTGGTGAACTGAATCGTGTCTCCAGAAGGCACGGGCAGGCAGAGTCCACTCGATACGAGCGACGTGGCGACAATCACCCGATCCCGTACATTGACACAAGATCAGATCCTCTCACAGAACAGAGCTTTGCTTTTTGGCCCAAACGCACAAAATTTGAGATCTTCCTCTCTCGGCGCAACCGAATCATCTCGTCTCTTTTCCCCCCCTGAGAGCCCCGCTTTAGCAAGAATGCAGAACGAGGACAAGCATCAAGTGCACGGAGAGAGAGCTTTAATTGTGACTGTGACCCAATATCTGCAGCTGCAAGGCTCGGTTGGCGGAAATGCGAGGACCATGCGTCGAATTGGGTTCTTGTGCAGCTAGTGTCGCAATTCAGACGAGAAGGGCGAAGTGTGAAATGGGAGAGAGGGCGAGATTTCGAAACCAGATGTAACTTAGTTCGACTTTGACTTTCGAGGAGGACAGAGAGGGGCATTGGAGAAACACGAAGTGAGGCGGGGCAAACGGTCATTTCGGGAAAGAGAAGGGTTCGCGCGCCTTCTGCCTTCTCTGCAGGTTCGCAATAGGAAAGAAGGCGGTGCTTGAGAAGCTACAGGCGTACCTGTTTTGTTTTCGCTCTGTCAGATATAATAAGAGCTACTGCTTCGAATGTCGCCCCGAGAAGCAAGGAAGCGGGAGAACCAACCTGCGTAGAATCAGGTGGCGTAAAAGGCAATATATAGGCGGGAGGAGCGAGCTGGGAACCGTCTTCGATCTCATCTCATGCCCGCTTGTGCTTGGCCTTCTGAAAACTTGGGTGTGTGATATTGACTTCGCTCCGTACATGCATCTAGGAAACAGCTCACTTTGTGCTTGGACATACGAACGGCTGGATAAAACGATACATTGTGGTGCGGCGTGCGAAGAGCGTCAAATGCCGACGAAGATGAGTGCCAAGAACGAAGAAAATATTAAAGTGGCGAAACGGGGACGAGCCGAGATCCCGGCAATCTCGCTTTCCTTTCTCTCACTCACTCGAAGCTTGGCCCTCTCCTTTGCCTGCCTACCATCGCAATTGAGGCGACTGAAGACCCAAGACCAAGCAAAGCTCGGCAGTGGTACTATCTCGCTTCTATGCCAGCCACACTGCCCTCATCTTCATCCAGAAGGAAGCGTTGGATGTGATAGGTTGTGGACAAATTTTGATATCGAAGAAGAATATCGCGCGCGCAAAGAAGAAAAGGGAAGAAGCACGCGGTCGTCGGACATTTCCGACGTTTTGCTCGCTTAACGGGCTGTGCGTTGGAGCTTCACTCTGGAACACTCAGACTCCCGCGCGCGGGAAGCTCGTTTTGATTGGATCTTGAAGCAAAAAGCGAGAATTGACCGGCGAGTGTCGTGGGAGAATTGCAGTGCTCTGCCCTCATCATCAGCGATCCTTGTAATGTACCAAAGCTATGAGAAGAGTTAACGGGATGGCAAAGCTTGACAGCGATTGTGAGTGGGTGTTGGACCCTGTCCAAGACCATAGCCCGTACCTTCACAAAGACCAGGACCGATTTTCCATAGTACGCATTTGTTAAGCTAGCCAATCTGCACAAGAAATGACGATGAAAATTCGACCCCACGTCAAGAGCGAAGGATTTTCGTGGAGGAACCGCTGCAAAGTGATGTCATTTTTTCGTCCTTCGATGCATGAACGGCGGAGATCGTGAATCTTTCTCCCTTTTCGTTTCGAGACCTGAATAATGGCTGCTTTTAGGCGGTGCTAGTATCTTGCATCATGTCTTTCAACACGTCAAACGACGATCCTCTACCTGCTGCGCTCGGCTAGAAAGGATGATCGCTTCGGAGCGCGGATCAACGCCTCCGACCGTATCAATTCGTGAAAGTTCGAGACAGCTTTGTGAGCCGAGTCTGGTGCGACGGCGTTCGATAATGCGAAGCATTCGCACAATGCTTCTATGGCGAACTTGAGAACGGTAACAGGCTCACGATCGTCTGAGATTGTACGGATCACCAGGGTACAGCGGAAGCGGTACCGCTTTCTGACGGGATCGGTTTTCAGCATGAAACGAATTGCATGGAAGGATGCTACCTCAGTCTTCTTCCTCCAAGCGGCCCAGTCGGAAAGAGACTGTCAAATGCAGCAAGAGCAACGTTCGGACTTGGCCCGACTTTCAGGGCAAAGAAGTGCATCTTCTTGACGGCTGACCGGTCGGTCAACCAGACGGCGGTCATGATTCGACAGGATCGTAAGTCCAAAAGCTATGCATCGGGTAAGCACGAAACCATGGTACTGAACTTGTACAGTCAGTGTTTTTGGCGGTGAACCCGACGGTTGCTTACTTAAGATCAAACCTTTACTACTGCTGCTGCTTTTTTGCTGTTGGTCTGTGAAAGGCGAGAGCACATGTGTGAAGAATGTGAAAGCTTTAGATTACGGACAGCTGATTGCGATCAAAACGATGGATTGTGACAAGCGAGAAAGCACGAACGATCTAAAGCTTTCGATCTGATCGTCGCAGTGACAAGCCGCGGAAGCAAACCACAATTGCGAAATGCCGCTGGTTATTGAAACCAGACCGAGTTCCTTCGATGGTGAGAGGGAGCAAAACGGTCGCGAGTTTCGGAGAGTTTCTGCCGGGCAATTTTCCATGAGATTTTCACTCGCCTCGCTGCCATTTACTCTCTCAACTCAACCGATGTCCATCTGCAGGGAGAACAAACAAATTTAGAGGAAGAACAAAAAAAGGGCAGAACGCAGGCAGAGGGCTTGCCCATTGTGTGCGTGTCTGCCAAAAATTCGCGAAATTTTCGAAAAAGCGACGGTTACGATGATGGTACACCACCAGAGGAGGATCGTGAATACGAGAAACCCAGACTTGGGTGCGATTTTCTGCGCCGAAGCTTTTCCGTTGGTCTCACAACCTGCATTGTCCGATGACAGCGTCCCCCCGCGCTGTTTGACCATCCATCACCATTGCAGTGTGCGGTACCAACGCGCCTGACTTCGCATTTGCTTGCGAGCCTAACACATTATAGTATTTGTTCGTCCTCTTCTTCTCCGAGAACTTGTACGGGGCAGCTCGAGATGAGCTCGATGCCGAAGAAGGCCGAACCAAGAAAGCAAGCCCGGCCCGAAGATGTCCTCGAGTTGGTTATCGGCTTGTATGGCCACAGATTGGTCAGGGTGCAAATGTCCACGATCAGCGATCGCGCTTCTTTTTTTCCGTGTAAGCGAGGCTGTCACACACGCGGTTCACCAACCCAGAGCGTGAGAGCGACACCGGCGAGCTTCTTGATCCTCGTTCTTCACTGACTGTTGATCGAGATGATCGAGATAGGTTATGGCGATAGCGACGATAGCGACGAACGTGCTATTCATGCAGCGGTAGCCGAAGCCAAGCGTTCCCACCACACAGGCAATATGAGAACGATCGAGAAAGTGTCGGGTAAGCGGTCAACAACGGGACTTGAACGTGGGGTATCGGAAGAAGAAGCGCATCTACGCCGGCGAGTGATACGGATACGTGTACTGCCGTTGGTCAATAGGACCCTTTCGAAGAGGAAAAAGTCGTAGCGAGATGGCGATGAAAGGCGATACGGCGAACCCCCACAAGGCTATGTCTGGTTGCGTGCGCCAGTCATCAATTGCAATCGTTTGACAACGGCGATGGTGCATCGGCATGAAAACGATCTCGACGTCATGATAGCAAAGCTGCATGCTGCATGCAGGTTTTCAATTCTGCTGGTGGTACTGCAACGGCAACACAGCTGACAGAACGAAACTCAGTCTAGAAGACGATGGAAGAAGAGATAGTATTGGCCAGCTGCCGGCAAGGGTCGAGAGGAAGAAGAGACGAGAGGAGCAGCAAGCCATGCGTGCCGACCCTGACGATCCTGTTGGGCTGATGGCTTGCTTGCCTTTGTTCTGTCCTAATCTGTCTTTCCTTTCTTGATCTTTGACCCTGCTGATCCTCAAGCGAGCGAGATCGTGGACCCCGTAATCAGCAGCCTGGGATCCAGAGAAGCCTAAGGAGGAAGAGCAGTGTGACCGGTCTGCACCTTCGCATTCCCCTCCTTTCTTCCTCTTTCCTCACATTTCTATGCGATGGCTGATGGATCCTTCCCACCTCGGCTTGTGTATGTGTGTCCGTCTGTCGCGTTTTTTCTCTGCTTGCCTTGCTCTTCTGGGTCAGCTATCGAAAATTAAAAAGACAGGCACGCTTTGCTTTTGAGGCACACCGACCACAGAGGCGGAGTCAAGGCAAAATACTCCATCCGGATCGAGAGCATGCAAACACACACATTCATTCCAGTATCGAGAATACGAAAATTAGCCCTTCTTCCGCCTTTTTCGACAACGTTCCCGTCCTCGTGTCAGCCTCACTTTTGCAATGTTGCTTGCCATCGCCATAGCGAACATGATATTGGCCGACTGATTGTTGCCACACTTTTACCTGCCGCATGTGTCTATTCGTGCCCTGTGCCGTGTGAGCATAGCGGTCCCTCTGCCGGTGGCTTCACTGCTTGTACGACACGGTACGTGCCGCCATCAGTCCATTCGCGTCATCGTGTGAGTAAAATAGTCCTTGCTGACTAGCAGCGGCATGTACGCATTCATATCCGGCTTGACTGATAGCCATCGCTCTCTCATCTACCGGTTGGCCGTTACTCATATCGAAGACCGCAGACTAACGCCGACCGTATCAAACATCGGTGACCGAGAAGAACAGATGATACAGTAGGAACAATAGCGAGTTTCGATTCTCATTCATACAGTACGAATCGTTCGTTGCGCACGATGCTGACCCGGATTTTGAAGATCGCCGCGTCGAAATCGATGTGCTTCTCTTTGTTTTCTAGCGTCGCTTGAACTCTGTGGACGCGCGTGTTCTGCTAAAATCAATCGAAGAGCGCAGCAGCAGCAGCAGCAGCAGCACGCGCCCGCTTCAATGCGAGTTCAGCGAGATTCCATGCGATCGCAGCGCAGTTCCAAAAAAAAAGAAAATGGATCCGTCAGGGTTCGAGCGGGAAGTCTGATGATTGCGACATTTTGCATTCAAAAATCAACAGATCTCGCCTATATGTCTGCTCAGCAAGCCAAAAAGCCAAGCCTGGCCAAGCAAATTGCTTCTCAGCCCTTGGCTCCGCTTCCCGCCGTTCATTGCCAATCAACAAGTCAGAAAGGGTCAGCAGTGCATGTCCTTGGCGCAAAATAGTGAGAGAGAGGGTCTTTGCAGCGACCATACGAAAGCGGATGAAGCGATGATCTGGATCTTTTGCAATCAAAAAGGTCGGCTTTTCCGACCATGCTGTCAATCTACCTTTTGTTTTCTGACACGGCCCTGATGATCAAGCAAGCCATCGCGCCATCCAGCCAGGATTAGCGGTGCAGGTGGCTTATATTGACTATCGACTCATCCGACGTTTGACTACGTGAAAGAGAGTTACAAGGCACAATCGAGCCATCCGACACCTACTAAGCAAGGCAAGCATGCGTGAAGCTCTGCTGAGAAATGGCGATGGCGAGCTAAAACGTCCATATGGAAAGTGTTGAAGAGATGCAAGGGTTGATTTGCAAGCACTTCGAAGCGAGACAGGTGGATTTCCATTTTTATAATATCTCTGAATTTTTATTTCTATGTTTGGATGAATGTCAGCTTGATGCACAGTTGGATCTGATCTGCGGGTCAGCTAGCAACAGTTTCTGCAGCTCTGCGCAACTTTGCGCAAACCCTGCGCTGCGTTGCCTTGCCTTGCCTTGCCTTGACTCTGTGTCGGCTTGTCCGTTGTGGCTCCTCTCCTCTCTCTCCTGCAGCAGCTGAGTTGCGTGTTCCCCACCGGTTTTCCCATTTTGCCTCGATTTCCTCGCTCGCTCCTGTCCTCGTTGTTGCTCAATACTTGGGTGTTGCAAGTTTCGCTGCTGATGCTGGTGCTGGTTTTGCTGTGGAAGCTCGGTCCGCACCTCATGCCTCTTTCACTTCTCTGGCTCGCTTCCTCCTCCAGTTGGCCGTCTTAGACAGACAGACAGACAGACAGAGATTTCGTTTTCCCTGGCTGTTTCTGGCTGTTTCTGGCTGTACGTTCCCTCTCGCTGCTGCTGCTCCTCCTTCGTCTCGGGAGTTCCGGATCCTTCGTTACTGGTACTACTGCTGCTACTGCTGCCCGCCTTCCTCTACATTTCATCGTCCTGTCCATAGTTCTGGCCTCTCGTTCCATCCTCAGCCTTTTCATCTCGACCCTACACCATCTCTTTGCTCAGTTCAGTCCATCAACCGACTGTCTTTACCAATTCACGTCGTCAACACTTCAGCACCACACTCTCTCTTGACCAACGTTAGCGTTCAGCACGGTGTTCCGACTACCAACACCATCTCAGCTCTCTGTCACGCACGCACGCTGCTACTGCTCTCTCTGCCTCTGTCTCTACTCAAAGGCATTCGACTGGCTTCACTTGCTTTCTGAACCAGCGCACATACCCTGCAATCCAGCTACTTGCTCCATCTGTTCTATAAGCAGGACGTATACCCTTGTGTTCTCGAGTAGCACTCGACCAGCACAAATCTCCTGCAACCAGCGTGAGAACGGCCCACACCGACGGCCTTCACCTGCGCCTATCTGCACTTGCGCTGTTGAAGCGACCACAAGTTCCAGCTCACAGCGACATGGCTCTCTCTGCCTGAAAAAGCGCTTCTTCTGCACCCGCGACCAATCCCGCTCTACCACGGCCACGCCACTGCGGAGTCTTCCGATCAATTGCGCAACTGCACCGCTTCAACGCATTGATCGTTCTCATCTGCAGCAAACTTTACTTCCCACGCAAAGCTTATTCGACACCTCAGCACGAGCTTGCGCATTCGGCTGAGCTTCTTCAACTGAGCTTTCTTGCTTCGTCACTCTCGGCAGCTGCGGCACTCAAAGCACGGATCCGAGCTTTCTCCTGTTTCGGACCACCAGCGAAGCGCAGAGCTTTTCTTTCCTCCTTTCATACATATCTACCATCTGCTTAGCGGATAGCGATTTGCTCATGCCTGCAAACGCATCCACGAGTGGCAGCTCGCACTTAGGTGCTGGGCCATCCACATCGCGAGCGGAACCACTTGCTTCTTCCAGCTCTTCCTCCTCGCGGCATCCAAAAGTGGACAAGATTCTCACATCTGTGGCATTCCCATCTTCTTCTCGCAGTTCCGTCGAAGGAGCCGCAAATCGATCCAGCGGCTCTTTCTCGATAGCTTCGCCAGCCATGTCGACACCCCGCGCCACCTCGCCAGATCAGGCATCGACCTTAACCAGTATCGATAGGAAAACCTTCGAACGCTCTTCCCGCGACAGCTTGGAAAGCCCCGTCTCCTCCGGCTCCGATACGACCACAATCCCAGCTTGTATGGCTGGTCTCGCGTTGCAAGTCCAGTCGGCCGTCTCTCGCAATGTCACAGGTCCTCTCGTTCAAGTCTTGAGCGATGCGGAAGAGGCATCGGCACTTCACCAAGCCGAATATGATCTACAGAATCAAAGGTCCCAAAACGCCGAGGCGAGCGGTTCAACATCTCGAGACACACCCCTCAACCGACAAGGATCTGGAAGCTCAAACTATGTCACTGCTTTCAGCTCCCCTGCCATTGCACCGAGAGACCTTGTTCGCTCACCGATCTCCACCTTGCTCAGCGATGAAGAAGCGGTTGACTCAGAGCTCGGTTCGAGTTCTTTGCCTCATGCAAGCTCACCGGACGATGCTGGCCTACACTCGCTTGTAGCGCCAAAGCTGCGCGAACAGGACAGCAGCAGCAGCGATGGAAGTGGTAGCGGCACCGAAACTTCGGCCGCACAAACAGATATCAGCCGTACACCTTCCACCTCAACAACAGGCTCGAGCCATGCAGGCAGTCTCGATACTGCCATCAGCTCTGCCCCTTCAGCAACCGAGTTCGAGAACAACTACAAGTCGCATGTCGAGGAGCAATCGGCGGATACCCTGCGAATTGATGTTCACTACGACTCGAGCGTCCCGCCAAGCCAAGCTTCACCAGTCTCACTCAGCTCCGAGGCGGACAACGCGCTTTTCACCGAAGGTTCAGCAGATGACAGTCTGGCGGAAGCAAAGTACACCATGGCAAAGGTTCGTCGATACGCCGCTCTATTGGAACTCATTGACACCGAACGCAACTACGCAGATGATCTCGCTACCTTGGTCCTCGTCTTCTTCGACAACCTCTGCATGATGCCTTTCTTCAACGATCAGCCTGCCCGTCAAGCTCTCGTCATGAGAAACTCGGAAGACTTGTTGCGCACGCACCAAAAGCTCTCGGCCAAGCTCGAGAACATCCTCATCGATCTCGGTCTCCGAAAGCCTGGACAAGCAAGACTGGTGGACGACAAGAAAACCGAGCTCGAGAAAGCACTCAGCCCGCAGGCGGATGAGGCCGTTGTCCGCGCTGCCAAGCTCTTCAACCAGATGATGCCCTCGCTACAGAGCTACAAGACGTTCTGCTCTCGCCACGGTGAAGCCTTGGCTCTGATTCGCGAGGCCGAAAAGCGATCTGCAGACTGGGATGCCTTCGAAAGGCACTGCGCTAGCATTCTCCTGCAGACGAGGCTTGCGCAGAAGGGCAGCTCCCGCCCACCTTCAGGCGCCAATACCCCAAGCGTGTGGGGAAACAGCCCCACATCTTACTTTACGCCCATACTGCCCTCGTCCGCCTCGACACCCTTTGCATCCGGTTCCACCTCGACTTTGACTGTCGGCACGCACTCTGGTCCTAACAGCGCTTCGATGACGCCTGGCTCGGGTCCCGGCACTATGCGCCAGAACTCTTCTCGACTGCTCTTCCGCGACTTCCTCATCAAGCCTATCCAGCGTCTCTGCCTATACCCGCTTGTACTGCAGACGCTGCAGAAGCACAGCTCGGCCACCGGCGATTCGGTCGACGAGCTCGCATTGGCCATCTCGCTCATGAGGGAAGTCGCTGATCAGGTCGACGAGGCTGGCAAGCGCCGCGAGTCGGAGCTTCGTGCCGACCTCATCTCCTCCCGCATCGAGCCCAACCAGAGTGTCACTGTTCAGTTCCTCAAGTCGCTCGGTGACTGCCAGCTTTCTGGCACGCTCGATGTTTTGCATCACCACCGTGTGCTGAACCCGCTTGTCGCACCTCTGCGCTTCAAGTACTTCGGTGTCTTCCTTTACCACAGCTTCCTTTTGATGGTCAAGGTCCGTAAGAACTCGAGCTATGAATGCCGACAGTGGTTCCCGCTCTGGGCCGCACGCCTTTCCAATGTAGAGGAAGAGAAGAACCTGATCCCTCATTCGTTCCGCCTTTCGGTCAAGGACCACCACTTCGACCTGGCTGCTTCCAACGCCAAGGAGAGGCAGCTTTGGATCGACATGCTCTCGCTTGCCATCTCGCGCGCCACGTTTTCGCCACCTGGCTCTGAAGCTGCTTTCCCTTGCAGTCTCTTCTTTGGTGATGCCGCAGACGGCGAGTCCCTGGAAGCATCGGAGGCTCCCACACCAAACGCCAGCCGACCCGCAGAGTTCCAAGCTTACTTTGACACCGCCAAGGCAGGCACCGTCGATCCGCTCATGGAGTTCTTTGCCATGCATGCGGCAGGCGCAGCTCAGGCCAACTCGAACCAGAAGGGCCAGCGCTCATCGTCTTCGGGCCCCTGGATGCCTACCGAGATCCTGTTGCGACACGCTTCCTCCACCTCGCGAAACATCGTCGATCGCGGGATGGTGCTCTCGGACTCGGTCATTTCCGCTCGTATCGCTCGAGATGGCGGTGCCCTGTCAACCTTGTACGCGGCTTCTGGATCTGGTATTGGATCTGCTGTGGGCTCGTCGCTCGGCTTGAGCCGTCTCTCTGCAAGGGAGACCTCAACTGTCAAGATCCAGCGCCGAAAGAGCTGTGCCGGCTTGCTTGAGAATGCCGACGCTGAGGAGGATCCCAACAACTTGGTCTTCACCGCCACGTTTGTCCAGCCAAGCTCGCGATCGCGATCGTCATCGAGGATGCAATTGGACACACTCAACGATCGGGATAGCTGGAAGTCGTCGCTGCTCAAGAAGGCCAACAGGGTGCGTCCCGCTAGCATCTTTGCCCCCACCGGTCTGAGTGTCAACACTGATGTACTCGGTAGCCCAGTCTGGGGCCCAGGATCTGTTTCGACGCCCACTTCGCCTGTCACCGCCACTCGCGAGCTTCCCGTCCACGAATTCGGCAGCTTCAACGTCACAGCACCTCTCAGCCCAACGTCTCGCCCCGTTCTCGGTGGTCCAGAGCCTTCGACGCACTCGCTGACCTCGTCTCCGATCTCTTGTGCCAACTCGGCATCCAACTCGATGGCTAATCTGCGTTCGCACAGCATGGTGCCAGCTCGTTCTCGCACCAGCTTGTACAGCATGAAGGATTCGCTGACCATGACTTTCGGCAGGAGGACTCGAACTCGCTCGGCCCAGGCTGGTTATGGAGACGACCCCATTACTGACTTTGGTCCCAGCTCGGGCTTGTCTTCTGCGGTGACCTCGCCGTTGGCGAGCAACGTGAGCTTGCCCCATGGCGAAGTCGTGGACAGCAACTCGCGCCGTCCTTCGGATGACGAGCTCTACTACCAGCAACAGCAAAAGCTCCGCTCTGGTGGACGATCTCGCACGAATTCGATCTCCTCTGTCACCGGCTCGATTCGAAGGGTGTTCACAAACACTTCGCTCGCATCACTCAGCCACAAGCGTGCACAAAGTGATGCTGCCAAGGCTCTTGGAGGGTCTGCACAGCCAGAGAGGCAGTTCGCCATCAAAGGCCTCGCAACGCCTTTGACCGAGTCTGCACCTGTCGTTGGTGACCAAACTGACGCTGACGCCGACTCGCCTCGTAAATCTGGCTTTGGCACTTTGCGCAGGTCCAAGACGATGCTCAACTACTCACGAAACTGGTTCCGTGCATCAGCGGCTGCCAGTGTCGTCGAGCGCGTCAATGCAGAGGCGGTCCCGTCGGGCTCTGACACGCAGCTCAAGAGAGAACCCTCGTTCGTTAGCATCACCACCACTGCCTCCTCGGGTCTCGACATGGAAGCACCCAAGCCTCTGCGCACCAGCAGCACTCCCGCTACCCGTCAGACCCCCAAGTATCCTGAAGGCATCCGAAGGGCTTCTGACACACATCTCACCACCATTGCCGAACAGCAGCAACGTGAAGCAGGCGGAGATGTCGCGGGTGTTCGTCGCACCAGCAAGGTCTTCAATCCATTGAGATTCTTGCAAAACAACCGACTCTCGCCAATGCCGTCCAAGACCGGCGTCTAAGCTCTAGCATAGCATTTCCACCTCGTTTTAGCATACTTGTAATTTCTGCTTCAATCTCTTCTAACTCCAGCGATCCGCTGGCTGATCTGCATCCTTTTGCTCCCTGTCCTTTGATTTGAGATGTGAGAAGACTTGTGTTTCTTTGTGAGGCAGCATTTGAAAGAGGCGACAAGTTGGATTATGTCAGCACCGCGATGCGCTACAACCCGGAACTCGGAGCCTTTCTTGTCCTGTCAAGGCTTGCTCCACATCTGAGGCGCTCGAGTGATCCTTCTTGTTCGCGGAAGAACACCATAACTCACCATAAGTAGGCGGCCATACACAAGCTGGCGACAACTGCTTCGTCCATCGCCCGCGAAGTCTTAGCTGCAGACTCTGTCACTTCGGAACTTGTCTGAAATAAAGCTCTCGACTGAGCGGTCGTCCGACGAAGCAGCAAACACCGCTCTAGATCCTGTTCGACATCGTCGCTCACACACTTCGGGACCCGATACCCGAAGGCTTGTGTACCTCCTTCTCCGCCAGGTCGACGATTCTGCGTCAGATCCGATACGACGTTCAACTAGCGCGAGACTTGCCCTCTTCGAGACTTGCATCCCTCGAGACCGGCATCCTTTAGACACACCTGTCTTTCGAGGCTTACAGCCCTCCGGACTCACGTGCTCAAAAGACTTGAAGCCTTCAGGAGTCAGTGCTAGGCGCTCATCCGACGATCTCAGCAACATCGAGTCCGCAGGCTGTGCACGTCAGAACCCGCCACATATTGGGCTGAATTGGCTCGAGGCTCATACACCCCAGGTTTGCTCGACTTCAAACTCGCGTACTTCCAAACCTTCACCATCTCGAGACTCGTCCAGTCTGAGAGGCATCTGTTCGAGAGTCGCATAAGTCTCATTAGAAGACGACGCCCTTTCAATCGATAACAAAGAGGGCCCGAAAGAATCCGGTCGATTTTGGCGGAATTCAACGACGGGCTCGGACAAGACGTCTTGCGTCGCAAGTAACGAAAAAGTCCTGCTCATAAGGCAATCGAACGTACGCAGCCAAAGCCATCGTATCTGGATTTGCAGTTAGCTCACTGCAATCGGACACGAGGCGTCAAGAGCTACACGAGGACGACGAAGGTTCTTTGTCTTCCCATCGGCAGCAGATCAACAGCGTTTCGGCGTCCTTCGTCAAAGGGCAAAGTCGTTAAGCCTAGCAGGCTCCATTAAGTTTCTCAGCTGAAAGCCAAAACAGCGGGCAAGCAAAGACTTTGGCAGGAAGGTTGGACTCATAGTCGTGTTCTGAGGGGTATCGACGATTTGCAGCCTCATACACGAGCTGCGACGGCTGAACAAAGGAAGTTCGACTCAGCGACAAGCCATAGTCTCAGGCAATACAAGGAAGCATCTTCACGCCTACCGCGGCAAGACTCGTCAAGATGTCGACTGCGCGCTTACGCGCCATCCTCGGCAGACCATGGATCTCCAAAGCCGCCTACACTTCCGCGATTACACTTCAAATCGGTTGTGCGGTCCATCTGATCAACGAGCATGTTTTCGAAGTCCGCAATTCTACCGGTGCATCTATGCTGCCCACATTGGCGATTGAGGGGGATTTCCTGTTGCAATTGCGGCTGCCGTTTGCTTCTTTTCTCGACGATTTGCCTTTCCGTCACCGGGGAAAAGAGGAGAGTGCGGAAGAGCTGCATCCATACTACAAGAAAAGGATTGGAGGGTCAGGGTGGAGTAAAGCGGATCAAGCACAGGGAACGGGGTTGAAGGTGGGGGACTTAGTGGTTGCACTTTCGCCTTTCGATCCAAGCAGAACGGTTTGTAAGCGGGTGATCGGGTTACCAGGGGACACGATTGCGTTGGATCCGAGGATGAGGCCTGTTCCAGAGAGTGCTTGGCGTGGGAGGGGGGCGAAGAGCGGTAACGACGGAAGGGTGACGAAAAAAGTCAAGGACAGGCTTGAAAGCAGTATGGTGAAGTTCGAAGATCTGTTAGCCGAAGTCAACCCGTCTTCGACCTCTTCTGTAAAGAAATCGACAGGCTCAAAGGGTAGACCTGTCGGCGAAGACGTGGACATTCTCGCAAGCATGGACACCACCACCTCTTCTCCCTCCTCAGAAACTACCGACGGTACGACGCAGCAGCACAATGTAGCAGCGCTCACCGACCTCAAAGAAAACACCTACATTCGATCAAAGGGAGATGTCCAATACGTCACCGTACCTCTGGGACACGTTTGGTTGGCAGGTGACAACATGGGGAACTCGACAGACAGCCGACATTATGGACCGGTGCCATTGGGGATGGTGAGGGGAAAAGTGATGGCTCGGGTGTATCCGAATCCGAGGTGGTTGACGAATAACATGACTTTTATTGATTGAGCGATGGCAATGTAAAGAAATCCTCCAGTCAGCCGAATGCCGTAAGAGCGAGGACGTCAAAGATGGTGTGCATGCCTTGGAACCCTGGTTGACTGCATTCTGACCCAAGCACAATGCCAAAGAAAATGATGCGTGAGAATGCTGAGATTGCAACGATGATAAAGATATGATGACATAGTTAGTACTACAGATAGGGTATATAATGCGAATGCAAAGTGCAAGATGAAAGACACCTTATCGTTTTCCAAGGCCAGAGAGTGCTACAGTGACTTTTCCTCCTTCTCATCCCAACCACAACGCCTCCTGATGGAAGCAGACCACTGATTCCTCTGCCACTCCAAAATGATCGGAATCATATCCAACAGACCGAATTGGGGCCAAAACTTGTCGACGAAATGCATGTGCGTGTTTTCGGTGCATTGCCAAAGCATGAAGTCGCTCAACCTCGAAACGCCTGATGTACGAACGAGGATATCGAGTGGAGGTGAGTGAGAGAGCTGCATATGATCGGACAGGTCTTGTGGTGTAATGGAGAGGTCGAGGTCTGATAGGACGTCTTTGAGAGGTTTCTCTGCGTCCTGGGTTGTAGAGAGTTGATGTGCTTTCTCTGCGACCACGGCCCTTTCTACCTCTCTCAGCTTCAAGTCGAGGCATGTACGTGCGGCACCCGTGATTTCGTCCCTGCTAGCATAAGGCATGCAGATGTTCAACGTCGCCGCTCCATTCCCCCGCGTCATACTTTCCACCCTCTCTACCGCTTCCCTCACATCTTCCGGCAACAACTCTTTCCTACCCACCACCCTCACCCTAACTTTGTACCTCGCTATCAGCTCACCATGCCCCGCCAACTCAATCAACCTCGTCTTTGCGATCTCCATCAGCGCGCTAACCTCGTGTTCGCTTCGACCAAAGTTGTCAATCGCAAAAGCGTAGACCGTGACCGTAGTGAGACCGCGTAGATTGAGACATACTTCGAGGACGGATTTGAGCGTTGCAAAGCCGGTCAAGTGGCCGTGTTGGATGGTGTGGTGGGAGGTGCGGGCCCAACGGCGGTTGCCGTCCATTACGAAGGCGATGTGACGTGGGATGGGGCCGAGAGAGAGTGTGGATAGGAGGAGGCGTTGGGGTGAGGGGAAGGGGAGGAGGGCGAAGAGCGAGAGCGGGGACAGAGCTGCTCGTTTCAGAAGCTGTGATTTCGATGGCAGCGAGGACGAAGATGGGGACGGGCAGGGCGTGTCCTTGTTGGATACTGGCGGTACGGTGGTATGAGTGGTCAGTGTATCGAAGCTCTTGG
The DNA here is from genome assembly GCA_001736125.1 of Pseudozyma tsukubaensis. Classification (NCBI taxonomy): domain Eukaryota; kingdom Fungi; phylum Basidiomycota; class Ustilaginomycetes; order Ustilaginales; family Ustilaginaceae; genus Pseudozyma; species Pseudozyma tsukubaensis. Next base: position 112,224 of record MAIP01000020.1, on the reverse strand, counting down.
AGGTACTACTGCTGCTGGGCGAAGCGATGGTAGAGGACGACGCAGCCTCCGCAGGCGCTTTTTGTGGCTCTGCGACCGGCATCTTGTGTGCAATGGTAGCAGGCAGCCTGCTGGATGCTGTGTTGCCGTAGATGACGGAGGTGAAGTGAGCTAAAGGAAGCTGAGAGGGTCCAAATTTGACAGATCTTCCGGGAAGGCGGGAAACGGGTCTTGAATGCTGAAGCAAGCGGCAGTGCCGACAGAGTGAGCTTTAAATTTCAAATCGCGATTGAGTCAAGTCGCGAATCGGGCTGATGAAGTGTGTCTCTTCTCGGAATCGAAGGACGCGGTTGGGCCAAGTGACACAAATGCTGCTGCGTGCTTTTTGACATCTTGTTCACGTCACATCTTTCACACCGCCGCCGGCTTCGAAAGGCCCTTCATCACACGGTTACACTCGACAACATCAAGGCAGGGTACAGCGATACTGCTCTGACGTCGTAAGGAAGGCTCGACTGGACGCGTGACGATTCATAACCAGATCGGTCAGCATGGACTCGGATCCTTTCGCTGTGTGGGACGATCCCGCACCTGCAACGACACCCGCGGCCTCGGGATCTACTTCGAGCGCTCAGCCAGCGCACCGTGCTTCGAGCGCAGCTACAAGAACATCCAAGGAGGAGCAAAGATTGTCGTTAGAATACGAAGACGAGGACCCGGGATGGGGCGCTGCATCGTCTTCGAATTCGAGAGCAAACAGTCCAGTCAAGTCGAAGAAGTCGGCACCTATGAAGGCTTTGGCTGAAGCTTCGCCGATACCCGAGGTCCAACAAGCTGCCACTGCTTCTGGAAACACTGCATCAATAGCAGATGAAGAGACCGAAGCGTCAGATACAGCTGAAGTGACACCAGTGGAGACGACCGCGCCAACAGCAGCAGAGACCGAATCCAGGGAGGCAGCCATAGAAATCGAACATTCAGCCGACCAGCAAATAGCAGAGAAGGAAGGAGACGATGACAGCGATGCCTTTGAGGATTCGCGGCAGGAGCAAACAGAGGAAGGAGGAGCCAAAGGTAGCACCTCACCTGAAGAGTTTGCGCAAAAGGCCACCATCGCCTCGCCCCCAGCGCCAACAACAGCAGCCGAGGTCTCTGCGGCGCAGGAAGACGATGACGACGCGTTCGATGACTTTGGCGAGCCAGCTGAGGCAGGAGCAGCCGGAGGTGCGGCGGCGCATGATGACTTTGGCGACTTTGACGATTTCGAGGTCGGCGATGCCCAGGGCGATGATGGATTCGGTGACGACGATTTCGGCGATGATGATGGATTTGGCGAATCTGCTCCAGCTGCACCGCCAGCAGCTGGCGCTATTCCCACGCCGGTACCGGTACCAACACGGACATGGGGTCCTCTAGAAGTCACATCTTCGTCCACTAGACTTGAGCTTGCAGACTCGGTGAGCGCATTGCTTCCGCTTTCAGCTGTAGCGGAGAAGGAGCTCACCACGGCTCCTTTGCGTCAAGTCGGAGGCGAAGCGCAAGTCCTCGTCAGTGGTAGCTCACGTCAACTCTGGGCGGATCTGTCATCTATCCCCTCTGTCAAGCCGATCGATTGGGTACGAAGCAAGACGAGACGGGATTATCTTATTTCGATGGGTGTACCTGTCAATTTGGATGAGATTCATTCCAGCTTTGCGTCGGGATCGGGTGGTTCCAAGACACTGCCACCGCTACAGCTCAAGTACGATTCTTCGGCAAATCGTGCCAAGTCGGGATCGCTGGACTCGATGCCGCAACGAAGCTCTAGTCTGAAGATTTCGAGCAATGCATCTGGAGCAGCTTCAGCAGCAGTAGGTCAAAGGTCAGCATCGACATCCAACAGTCCACGAAATGGCACACAGAGTCCGGCACTTGGATCAAGCAGCAATCGCGAACGTATCGCCGAACGACGTCGTGAAGAATTGGGCCTTGGTCCCGCACCGCAAGTTGATCTGCGCCGAGCGCAAGATCTGGTGGATAAGACGGAAGACCAACTCACACTTCTCTCGCTCCCTGCTCTCAAAGCGTTGTTGCGCGAACTCAACACGTTGACAACATCGACATCGAGCTTGTTGACGCATCACCTGACGTTGAGAGAAAGTTATCAGGCAGATTCAGAGATGTACAATTCGATGATCAAGGAGTTGGTCACGGGCGCGGCGAGTCGGTTTAGTGGAGATAGTGGAAGGAGGTCGACGACGATGGCTGCGAGTAACTCTGGTAGTGGAGGGAACGCGAATAAGGGGAGAGTGAATAGTATGCCACCGGGAGCGGCGATGGGTGGTGGTAGAGCGATGAGTCCTTCGTTGAGGGGTGGGGCTGCTAGTCCAAGGCGATGATCTAGTGCTCTTTACAAAGCGTAGGTTGCAATCGTATAACTTCAAGCAATCCAAATCTGGTGGTCTTGTCCTGAGATCGGGCTGCGTAGATTCGATCAAGCAATGACCGTTGAAGCCAAGTATCGGGATCGAACCGATGCATCGCCTTTCGCCGTCGATCTCAATCACGGTGCTTCCGTCACGTCTGGGCACTACAGGGCATGCGAATGAAGCCTTAACCATATGTGGGAACTGCCACTGCAAGGCACGCAGCGCACAAAGCTTGACATGACAGTGAAGTGCAAGGGACGTTGCGGGGTGCATTGCATTTTTCGTACCAAGAGACACTCAAAAGTCAAAACAAGGCTCAATTCTGCTGGAAGGCGAGCCCACGCGATTCTATGTTTGTTGAACGAGACACATCGGATGTGCCAGCCGCTGTTGGTCTTGCTGTCATCCGCGCTTAAGTGTGCCAAGCGAGGAAGAGAAGGGGGCAAGGCAAAGTCAAGCAAAGCGAGAAAGCTTGCCGCGAGCCGCATCAACGCCTCGGTGGCCGACGGAAGATGATTGACCGCTGCAAGCCGATTCTTCTTTTTCGGCTTGCCACGCCAGAAGGTCTCTTGGAAGAGATGTCAGATGTCAAAAGACGGGGTTGGTAGCGTGTTTGTTAATGAGGAAGCCAATTAAAGCAGACGTGCTTCCTTGGCACACAGCAGCGTCAGCTTCTAGTACTGTTGGTAGAGTAGACTTCTTGTTTTGGGCAAGAAGGAAGACGATCAGCATGAATTCGATGGAGTGCAGCTAGCAGCGGAGAGGCAAAATATTATGTTCCAAGTAAGAAAACAGAAGATTGCACCACGCGGTTTCACAACCGCGCGTTTCGGTCGAGCAAGAGAGGATTTTACGGATTAGCGTTGCATGCTGTGCCCTGCTGCCACCCGCTGCCGTTGCGCGTGGTCAAGAGCGGCGGCGCGTTGTGGTCCAATTTGTTAGCCGCTGCTGTGTTGATGTGCTGTCACAATGGGGAAAAGGATCGTCGAGTTGCTGCATCAGCTGCATCAGCTGCACGTCGGAAATCACTGCACAGCACAAAAACACACGTTTGAAGCCAGAGAATCAAAGCAAGGGTCCTCGGACCCCTTTGCTCTCTCTCTCTCTCTCTGTACTTAGGCTACAGTCCGCTGGCAATCGCTTGTTTCACGACCAAAGGTGGCAAATGTGGAAATCTTGACCGCTCCGACCAGCTTCTACATCGGGCCTTTGTGTTTTGAGATAGAAGAAGAAGGGCGGGAGACAAACATGTAGCATCCATCCGTCGGTTTGCGAGATCGAATCAACGAGGCTTTTTTGTGGCTTTTGACTCCGATACCCAGGCCCGTTTTGCTTCCCTTGTCACCCCTATCGTGATGTGAAGCGAACACAGCTAAGCGCAGTTCACGATCAGCGTCCAGGATCTTCGTTGAATGGGAGGAACAGTGGGGAACAAGACGCAACAATAGGATTGTGCCGCATTGCACCTCGGCTATCACAATCAGTGTTGTGATACTGCGGGGAGAAACTTTGACAGCCGAAGAGCCCAGCTCTTGTCTCATATCTCTTCTTTGACACGGGGCAACCGATGTGTGTATGAAAGTAGGGAACGGAAGAGCCGAAAGATGACTAGCACACCTTCAGCGCAAAGAAAGTGTCACGAGTGCACGGCTTGCGAGGATGGACGAACGAATGAATGGATGGATGGATTGTATCGCATCGCATCAGTCTGCAACAGATCTGCACAGCACAGTTGCCCTTTTCAATTCAGCTCAAACCACTCACATTTCAACCATTCGCTTAGACTGCTTTGGCTTGGTCTTGGCTCCTGCACACACACTGTATGTATGCTGTCCATCTCGCTTCCACGCCGTCAACTTAGCCGGCACGTTTGGCTCGTCTGCTGCCCTCCTGTCTTGAACTGCAGCTATGTTTTGGCTCCTCCTTCTTGTTTTCTGCATGGCTGCCCCGCAAATTCGCCTTGCCTGAAGCTAGGCATGCAGCTTTGTCTGTGCTCCCTTTGATTCGCCGACAGATCCTTGCCTTCCTTACGCTCGGAATCTTCCTTCTTCACCATCATCACCACCATCATCCCTAATCCTTCATCGTTTCCTGTTTCTTCCCTAACACTCAATTTGATTCGAACGTATACCCACCTTATACCAATTCAACAGCTCGCCCTCGAAGAGAGCACATACGAACAATCCCCCTTCCGCTTCAACGAAGGTCTCGTGACAACCCGAAAGCAATCACAAAACACCAACACCTAGCTGTCAGCTTCACACGATCATCATGCCGACAGCAACCAAGAAATCCAAGCCAGCCGCACCTCTGTCGAAGCGCAGGCCATCGGCAGCTGCTCGTTCCGAATCTGGCTACTCGCGCAGATCCTCACAAACTTCTTTCAAGACCGCTGCCGGTGCCTCAGAGTACGGCCGAGGCATGTCGGCTTCTGACAACGAGAACGATGATGAAGAAGAAGACGATGAACCTACGATGATCCGTTCTCGCAGCAACGGAAGCGTCAACAAAGCTAAGAACGACAAAGCACACGATTCCGATGACGCAGACGAAACCGAAACCATTTCGCGTCATCAAGAGGCTTCCAAAGGTCTCGTCGCAGCCAACGACAATGCTGAGTCCAGCAGCGACTCGGATGATTCGCCTGCCATCTTCAACAAAAACCCTTCCAGCGATACCGATACCATCCACAAATCTCCTCCCACTTCTCACGACGATGCTGCCTCTCACCACACTGCCGAGAACAACGAGCGCAGTCCACTGGGAAAGTACAACTCCAAGTCCAAGCCCGCTCGCCGCGACTTGCTCACCCCTGAAACTGCGCTCACTCCCAAAGGTGGACGCAGCGACCGCAAGGGCGTTCGCGCTTCGCATGCCAGCCATCTCACTCTTCCTTACCAGCGTTCCGATGCAGGTGACTACCTCGACGCTTCCAGACGACTCAGCAAGATGACCATGTCCAGCAGCTACAACCCCAGTCGAGCGCCTTCTCGCGCAGCTAGCTTTATGGACAGGGACCTGCCTGATATGGAGATGCGCGAGTCGCGATACCGTTCTGCATCGGAGAGAGGCGGTGGTGGCAGATCTAGCAGGCTCTTGGCGCCCGCCTCTGTGCTCGACTTTGGTGGATCAGTACGTAACTCGTACCAGTCGACAAGAGGACCTGGTTCAAGGTACGCCTCGAGCTACATCGAGCCTTCGTCGCTTCGATCCCCCAGCAAAAGGGACATGCTTGGTTCACCTGCAGCTGGGATCCACCATCGCGACTCTGATCGTCTCAGCATCACATCCCGAGGTACGGCGAGAAAGCCTGCTTCGGTCGTGTCCAAGATGCTCGATGCCGATGTTCAAGTCTTCCCCGGAACACGCATTCGCAAGTATATCGAGCCGCAGCTCAACGAGGCTATGCGCCGCGTCATGAAACAGTTCTCGGGACACAACATGTCAGACCATCGCTGCAACGGATATCCCATCGCCGTCTTTGTAGGCGCTACCGCGATCGACACCGGCAGCATCATTCAGCCTCACGTTACCGGCTCGGTCTCGCTCTACTTCGGACCAGGTCATCCTAAGAACATGGCCTCCTTGCTGCCGGAAGAAGATAAGACGCCTGCCCACATCCCTAATCCCAAAGCACCCACCCCGGCTTCTCTTTCCCGCCGCGCCGAATTGCGTTCCGCCATCACCGCTTTGCACACCATCTACGAGCTTTACCGCGGTCGAGCTTGCGCCCATGTCTGCATCGATTCTGCCTACGTCGCCAAAGCGTGGGGAACCTGGATCCCTGCTTGGGAGTCCAAGGGATGGCCTGGAGAGGATGACGAGCGAGAGGGCGACAACGAGAGGTGGGAAGAAGAGTATCATGAGCGACGCAGGAATCAGCGTAGGGCGTATGACAGGAGCGGTTCCAGGTACATGGATCTGGCTTCTTCGCGAAGACGTGAAAGGAGTGGTGAAGGGTATGCCAGCGAAGGTGGAAGGTACAGAGGCTCCTCGCGATCGAGGTACGGTGATGAGAGGGATGACTGGTTGGCCAGGGATCCTTATGCTGATCGTGATCGTCGTAGGGGAGGACCCAATCCTTCTACGCCGCGGTCACGACGCGGCGGAGGACGTGGGAGCAGCTATGACTACTCTTCTGATGAAGATGACTATTCCCGTCGTGGCAGCATCAGCGGTCGCCGCCATCGCGAGTACGATGATCGTGACCGTTACGATGACTACCATCGTTACTCGTCTGACCGCTCTCCTCCTCGTCGTCAGCACATGCGTCGTGCACCCGGACGACGCCTCGTCGACGAAGACTTGCTCCGCGAACTCGCCGATATCCGTTATGAGTTCGCTCGTGTCGAACGCGACCGCCAAGGTTCTGCTCACCTTTATCTCATCGATCGCAGCAACAATCCTGCCGACAGAATGGCTCGCGCCGTCGCCAAATCCGAAGGTAGCTACTTGGCTCAACATGCAGCTGGCGCCGATGAGTACGAGACTCGATCCGAGATTGGCATCCCTATTGATGACGCACGATTCAGCGACGACGATGATCTGATCGATCCGGATCAAGATGATGAATGGTTGGAGACGCGCAGTCGATTCTCGAGCGTCAGTCAGAGTACCAAAGGTCGATCGGGTGGGGTCAGGAACGGCAGTTCAAGGGGAAGCATCATCTCGAATGCAACGGGAAGGTTGAGGAACAGTGCGTCGTTACCAGCGGGTCATTTGAGAGGTGGACCTCGACGACAGCTCGATACCTTTGCTGAGGAGGATGAAGACGATTTGGCAGCCAATGGAGACGATGCCAGGTCAATGAGGAGTGTGAGGACGCATAGATCGGAGAGGTCGAGGAAGAGTACGCGTGCCGAGAGGGAGAGGGACGAGTATCTTGCTCGACAGAACGCTGCCATCGCTATTACCGAAGGTGTGCAGAGGAGGTCTACGGCCAAATCCGCTTCGAGGGCTAGTCACCTTGCCGTGCCTGCTGCTGGAGGTTCGAGGCGATCGATTGACTCGAGGAGCGGTAGGATGAGCAATGCTGACCTGCTGTCACCACGTGATATTGACAGTGCTTCGCGACGAGGATCCATTGATTCTAGACGAAGAATCTCGGCTGTTCGAAGTCAGCCCGACATTCGAGCATCCTCCTCCGCCTCGATGAATCGGCCTACTGTCAGGAGCGCCCTTGCCTCCGCTGCTGCATTCCACAGCGAATCCGAAGGTGAACAGGAACCTGAAGAGGAGTACAGACCGCGTGGCTCGATCCAACATCACCGCTCGCCTAATGGACCGAAACATTCTACGATGAGGAACAAAAATCGTCTGCAATCCGTTCAGCATCACGATGATGACTATCCGGAGATGGACGACTTGGTTCCACCTATCCGACCTTTTGATCGGGAGGATGCCGGTTCAATTCGAAGCAGAAGTAGGCAGAGTATCGATAGTCGTCGTGGCGACCCTAACTCGCCTAGTAGGAAGGGTCTTTTCGGGTCTCGCTCAAAGGCTCCTCCAGCGGCAGCGGCGCCTCAATCTCCTGCCAGAGGAGAAGGTGGCAGAGGAGGATTTGGGTTCTTCAAGAACAACTCTACCCCTTCTTTGCACCGCTCACCCGCTCCTGAAGATCCCGATTACCAATGGAGTAAGAAGGCTAAAAAGCAACAGAGCGCAAGGAGGGAATGGCATTCAACTACCCCACATGAACAGCAACAGCGGAGTCGGTGGGAAGCGGATGAGGAGCAGCGTGCTGCAACGGCAAAGAAAGGGTTCTTTGGAAGGATGTTTGGTCGCAAGAAGTGATGTGTCTCAAAAAAAAGGACAATGCTCAGCTGAAGTTGTACTAGTCATGGAAGGACATGGATTCGGTTTTGACAATCGTACTTTTGAATTGAAAGATGTGTGTGTGTGTGTGTGTGCTTGTGCGTGGTATCAATATGTGAAGAGACGGTGAACTTTGGTGAGAGCATGGTAAAAGATGTGTATGTGAGAGGAAGATCAGCCGGCGATACCGACGGTAAAGATGCGGAAATCATCAGCTCCTCGCCAGTCGAATGCGATTACGCCAGCATCGCCAGCCATCTCTGGGAACAGTGCGTGTGCTGTTGATTCCGAAGAGACGTTCTTCCCGCCAGGCCCAGAAGTTGAGGTTCCAGAGGGCAAGATCAACGATTGTGATCCACAACTGCGTGGATCGAGATCGATAGGGTTGAACGTGAGTAGGGGTGCACAGAGGTATTCGAGCTCTTGGCTGACTGCGCTGGCTTCACTGCGCGAGATGGGGACGCTTTCGTCGGTTGAATGGGCTGGAGCAGCGGGAGGGTAGGCGAATGAGGGGGTGGGTTGAGAAGCTCGGCATCCATCGCCTAGGCTGGCTGCGTCATCATCGACACCTCCGTGCGACGAAGGTGTCTCTTGTGCAGGCGTATGCTCGTTCGCGTGGCTGTTAGGGACGCCATTGGCACGACTGTAATCCTTGCCGGTTGCAACTCCGATCAGCTCGAGCTCGCTGTCGGGAGAGAGGTTAAAGTCGAGATCAACAGGGATCTTGAAAGTGACTTTCCTCGCCTCGACACGACTGGCTAGGAACGCAACACACGTCACACCCACGTGCAGCACTAGCCTGTTGTTTCTGCGGCGCAGGTCGGCAGCAACAAGTCCTGGGCTAGGAGAGCCGGTCCGATCAACTGGCGTGGAAGGTGTGCTGAATTGTCTCAGGTGATTCAAAGGCGTGCTGCCCATCGAGCTGGCTCTCTCGACACCTAGCACTCGAGCCCAACCAGACACAGCGTTGGGCGTGTCGGACCATTGCATCACTGCCAACGGATTTGCTTGAGCTAGGTCCGCTGCCAAAGGAAGCTGCATGACGTGCGTCACACTTCCTCTCGAAGCTAGCGCCAGTTTGGCGGTGACTGGTTCCGCGGGTGGTAGTGAGAAGGATCGTTTCGGGGTCGCGCTCTGACTTTGAGCTGGACCGAGATATCTCGTATATGCGGTATTCGGCCATCCTTGAATTTGGGGTAGTGGTCCAGGATCTGTCAGCTGGTAAGTCGCGGCTCGCTCTCGCGCATCGAAAGTGCCGTCTTCATCATCACTGTCGCTGCTGGCCTCGGCTTGCAGCTCAGCATGATCCTGCCAGCTTTGTTCGGACAGATGAAGTCGAGACATCCTTTTGTCGAAAGACGCATTCTGATGGGCGGGTGCTCTCGGTAGATCCTTGTCTACTCCGGCAAGTGAGGGACTGGACATGCCGCTTGCACTCCTGGTCATTGAAAGACCCACGGGCAACAAGGCTGAGCTATTCCTTCCTGGTGTGTAGCCATGATCAGGTGTTCCTCGCCCATTTGTTAGTACATCAGACCACTGTCGAATGAGAATACGGGCCTCCATGCTCGAAAAGCCGACCCAGTTGTGCTTGTTGGACCTCTTGTCGAGTATTGCATCTCGGAACTTCTGCTCGAGCGAGAAAGTACGATTGTGACCGTGTGTGCTGGATGGTTGACTGTCAGATCTCTGACCATCATCGCCGGGCATACTAATCGGTCGACTTCGGTCAGTCCGGGAATGAAGGTCCGACGTGCCCATGCGCTGCTGAGGCCTCTGCGCCATCTGGTGGAGCGCGGCCCTTTCAGGTTCGCCTGCAGTTGTTAACAGCTGTGAGAGTGGCTTGAGCTCCATTTCTCGGACATACGAATCTCTAAGACGTACGAGAACCGCACGACGACCGAAGCTGAGGAGTACGCAGAGGTCTGCTTTGTGCCATGAGGCTGGAGCAGCGCTTCCTCGAGCCGCCTGAACAGGCTTTGACGTACCGCCTTCGTGCATGACGCTGTTAGAATGACCATGGTCGCTCTTGTTGCTTTTCTTCGATGTTGAGAGCGGTCCATCAGCCGACGCCACTCTCAGCTTGGTAGGTCCAGCGTTGGCAGATAAAGAGCCCAATGATGTGAAGGGATGCACTTCATCGGAGACTGCTGCTGGTGTGAAAGCCACTGCCTTGATGGGAAAAGGAGCATACAGCTCCTTCACGAAAGACCATGCTCGTGATGAGCCGTGCTTCGGTACAGAGGCCTCGTAGATCATGACGCTGCGAGCGTAGGTGATGGCGAGATACCATGTGCCTGCGCCCTTGGTGTCTCTACCGGCCTCGTGTACAGAAAAGAACAACACACCCTTGGAAGCAGCTTGCGAGACCGCCTCACGGTCCTTACCCTTGCCTGCTGCCTGTCTCGTACTAGTGAAGGATTGTATCAAGTCGTCAGCGAAGAGCGAGGATCGCGAAGCATTGTTGCTATTTGTTGCAGCTGCTGTGCGAGGTGGCGGCTGGATTCGTACTGAGTTGGCGGCAAGAGACATTGCAGCAGCATGCGATGGGTCGGGAGGTCGTCTGGACAAAGGTGGTGACTTCTGCGTGGAGCTGCGGCGAGGTAGAGGTCGTGTGGTTCCGTGCGGCGAATGAGGAGCGTCACGATTTCGACTCTGTAGTGTTTGACCTTTTGCCCGAGGCGAGGATGGGTTGGAACGTTGTGGACTAGATGGTGAAGTCGTGGCTTGGCCGGTCCTAGGTAGGGGCGTGACCGTTGCAGACAAAGAGGCATCAGAAGCGCTGCGAACGTTTACAGCTGACTTGGCTTCGGATCTCGGTTTAGGCCTCGAGAATGTCTTCTTGAAGATGTTGCCTAGACCACCACGCTTGTCTGCTGTGCCGGCTGATGACGGTTCGAGATCGATGGGGATCTGTGCATCTTGCCTATCCAGAGCATAGATGAGAAGCTCGCGAATGGCTTGGAGATGCCACATTCTCACAGCACCGGTACCTCCGGGGGGAACAGCACGACCCGGTCCACCCCCAGCGGTGGCTCCAAAGTTGGCAGCCGCGACGCCATCGTTGAGATCATTGACATTGTGACTGTTGTGGCTCGATGTCGAGGAATTGGATGGGGCCATGCCGGAAGCGGCTACACTTTCAAGAATCGAGCCTGCATGAGCGCTGAGTTGCATCAAGGACGAAGTCAAGAAACCATCTCGAGCCGAAGAGGGACATGTCAGAGCTAGAAAGACGCCCGACGATTGCGGTCTTTGTGACTGTGAAGCCCTGGCTTTTCCGGATGAATTGTCTTCGTTGGATGCTAAGACGCACATCTGATAGACTGCTAACCCGGTCCATATTGGGATACAGCGTACATTTTCATTCCATTGCTTGGTCGGCAATGACGGGGTTGCAGCTGAAGCTTGAGGTGGAGAACTGGGCGCGGAAGGTTGAGACTGTCGTAGCTGGACAGCGAAGAGGCCTTGCGCTGTCCCTATAAGCAGAACTTGTCTTGGCGGGGCTCCTCTCGGGCCGCTGTGAGTTGCTGTATGGTTGTCCGGTGCTGGTAGCTCGACGAGGATGCTACACAATGGCTGCGCAGGCAGATGGGGAATGAAGCGAGAACCAAAGTGGTGCAGATGAAGAGGAGGCTGTGAGGAAAGGTCAGGTGATGCTGCTTGTTGCGGCGAAGCGAAAGATGAGTCTATGTCGCTTACAGCGTCAGCGTCATTGACCCAAGCGCCCCAGCTCTTTTTTCTAATGGGTGCTGCATCGCCTTGGACGCCAAGTGCTTGCTGACTGGCGGCTTGGCTGTCTAGGTTAGCGTAGTGTCGTTCCAATGCTCGCTTCTCGAGCCAGGTGCCCCATCGCGGGAAGCGAGAAGCAAGAGCACGGGGTTGTGGACTGGTTGGCGGCCATGCTGAATCGATAGGCGGTGTTGCCTGGTTTGGATCGCCATAATGACCTTGATCAAAGTATGCGCCTCCGTCTAGACCTGGACTATGCAAAGCTGGTGGTGTTGGTGGGAATTGATGCGAATCGTATTGAGGCGGGCCGTCAAGAGGATCAGGCTGCGGTGATCCTTCGGACCATTGAAAGCCAGATGGAGTCCCGGCTCGAGGCAGTGTCATGTGGGGTTGTCTCGAAGAAGTAAGGTCGCCACGATTGTCCGATCTCGAATGATGCTGTTGACTGTCGGAAGACTGAGCTGCATGCTGGCTAGCAAATGAATTACGACCTTGGCTGTCCATGTTTGGCTATGGACCAAGTTGACTGCTTCGTGAGGTGACGAGCATTGTCGCTCAGCTGAGCAGAGAGCGAAGGAAGGCTCGTGATGTCTGTGGCTGTGCTATTAGCGAAGGTGATGTGATGTTGTGGTTACGCCTGCCGGTCGAGTGGAACGGTCATGCGACCCTGTGTGGCCTATTAATTGCGGTCTGGGACTGCGACTCGGCTGCTAAGTAGAGCCGTAAACTGAAGTGGATCGGATGCTCCGGTCATAAAGGTGGTCTGGAGGCAAGATGGCGGATGCCAAGACGGTGAGCTGGAGTAGGGAGATGGTAAGGTGAGGAGAGGAGAGGAAAGGCCGAAATGACAAGATGATGCACCGTGCGTTTCTAGGTGTGCCGGTCTGCTGCACGATTTTTTCTGAAATGCGAATGATGCAGTCGGACAGGCCGAAGTGAAATTCCTCCACTCGGCATGGGTTTGGGCTTCAAGTCAATCATAAAGTCACACCCACACTTTCTGACATGGTATCGAGAATCGGCTGGACCGAGGCGAATGCGTTGAAGCCCTATCTGGACGGTCATGAGGTCGTGTAAGCTTGCTTTGCGGATGTAAGTGACTCAAACGCTCGAATCGAAGGAGATGCAATCAAGGTGGTTTCGAAGCTGATTATTGCTGTTCGGTACAAATACATATGAGAGATCGATTGAGGGTGCTGCTTGCCAAGTCTTAGTGCCCGGCTCTGATTCAGAAGCAATGCTTTTGGGTGAGCCTAGCAATCAGAAGTTGAGTCGCATGTGCAAAGCGTCTTCGCCGTCAGCGTAGTAACCCTTCTCGACGCCGTGTACCTCGAAGCCCAGTGTATCGCGGTACAGCCCGATGGCGGCACGGTTGGTCTGTCTGACGTGGAGTGAGACAAACTTGGCGCTGAAGACGTCTCGCATTGCTTCCTCTGTAGCACGGAATTGCGAGATGTACAAAGATCACTAGTCAGTCAGGCGCTGCCTAAAGAAAGCCACAAATTGATAGGTGGGAGGCTGGTCGGAATACCGCCGAAACAACACTTACGACTCTGCTTCATGAGCTTGTTGGCGAGGCCAAGTCGACGATAGGACCGAAGTACGCTGATACTTGTGACGTGTCCATGAGGGACACCATCGGCTGGCTCCTCCTCCATCTTGCCCAGAATGTAACCGACGATCCTTCCCTTTTCATCTTCGGCGACGTATGAGAGCTGTGGCCAGGTAAGCGCATGGTAGAGGTAGTATCTCAATGTGTAGTTTTCGGGGAGGTTGTGCAGGTTGCAATTCTGCATGCCCAGCAGGTCGTCGATCTAGTAACGGAGAAGGACAAGATGCGAAAGCGATTCGATTTAGTCCATGTAACACAGTGACCCTGAGCCACTAAATACTTACTGTCGCCTCGCGGATATTCATCGCGAATATGCTGTCCTCCGCCTGGGATCAAGTTGCCGAGTAGTGCGCAACGAAGAGGTGTCAATGAGGGAAAGTGATTCAGTTGAGCTCTAATGCATGTGAGTGTTACCGCTGACAGCTTCTTCTGGTGGACCCGTTTCTTAGCCTGCGCTGATCACGTGTAGTCATCTTCCCGATAATCGCAAATCGCGATGGCAGTCCTCGCCGATGAGGCGTCCAAGCTTCCAGATCCTATCGAAGCGGCATGCAACCAGCGCACCACGCCAAGCTCACACTCCCGGTACCTTTCTGTGCGCTTTGGCCTCACCTCTTTCATAAGTAGCAGCATCAAGAGGTGGCGCACATGAGTAGCTGCGCTTGTCAACCGCCGCTCAACCACATAATTAGGTGACCTGGTGCGGCAGGTTGGTAGTGGGCCAGGTCCAGATCGCTGCATCGGGCGTCATCAAAAAGGGAAACGTGCGCAACACAAAGCCCTGCGTTCGAAGCGATGCGAGATGCAATGCCCCACTTTTATGATGCCTCTGACAACGTCGAGACATGCACATCAAAGAGACGTGGACCCGGCAAGCACTGCGAATTAGAGCAGACCTATGTCTGGCTTGCTGGTGAACTAAGTTAGACTTGATTCGCATCGAAATAGAGCCAGAAGAAGCGGAAGATCATGACGACCATCAAGCTTAGATTTTGCATTTACACTCATTTCACTGTCCGCTGAGGTCTGTGCAAGCGAAGTGCTCCACGACGCTGCACAGTTGTGAGTCTGTGCTTGGCGACGCCTTTGTGTTTGTGCGTGTGTGTGTGTGTGTGTGTCTCTTTGCTCTGACCGTGTATTTGCCCACTTTTTTGCCCCTTTTTCAACTTCATTTCCAGTGCTTACTGGTAGGCTCTCAGTTGAAGCACAAGCACCCACACACGCACCCCTGACGTGACTGCTGCTGCTGTGCTGCCCCACGACATCCAGCCTCCACGCTCCACGCAGCGCAATTTCCTGAATCACAAAATAAATCAACGCTCAACGCCCACTCTCAGCCATCAACTGCGTCACTTTTGACCTTCTTCCAACTGCTCCATCTGTCTCTGCTTTCTTCTCCCTTCTTCCTCACCAACCGTCACGCACATCATCAAAAGGAGCCGCACGTCGCATCGCATTTATTCGACATTCCCTACCTTCGAACTCGGCTGCTCCATTCAGAATCGATCCAGCACCTATTACACGTCCTCGAACGTCCCGCCCGGCCTATATCCAATAGACAGCTCAGTCTTACACACGGCCACAGCATAGCTTGATAAAGACAGACATAAGTCTCTGTCGAATCATCACGAATGTTCCGCAAACACCACGACAAAAAGTCCCAAAAGGCAGAATCAATGACCGACCTTCCAAAGTCCGGCCGCCCAGGCAACCTCAACGACTCTCAACAGGAGACGCTCGATCAATTCCGCAAGAACATCCAGCAAAAGGGCATCTTCAACCCAGAACGACACGATGATGCATGCTTGTGCCGTTTCCTTCGCGCACGAAAGTTCGACTTGCCTGCCGCAGAAGCCATGTTCACCGAAGCAGAGAAGTGGAGGACCGACTTCAAGGTAGAAGAGCTCTATCAGCACTTTGATTATCCCGAGAAGGAGAAGGTCGACCAATACTACCCCCAGTACTACCACAAGACCGACAAGGATGGTCGCCCAATCTACATTGAGCAGCTTGGCAAGCTCGACCTTAAAGCTCTTTACCAAGTCACCACACCTGAGCGTCAAATTCAGAAGCTTGTTGTCGAGTACGAGAAGTTCCAGCGAGAGCGTCTTCCCGTCTGCTCGGCTCACAAGGGCGAACTCGTAGAGACCTCGTGCACCATCATGGACCTCAAGAATGTCGGTGTCTCGCAGTTCTGGAAGGTGTCCGGCTACGTCCAGCAGGCTTCCAACATCGGTCAGCACTACTACCCCGAGACCATGGGCAAGTTCTACATCATCAACGCCCCCTACATTTTCACCACCGTCTGGTCCGTCATCAAGGGCTGGCTCGACCCTGTCACCGTTGAGAAGATCAAGATTCTCGGTCACAAGTACCAGGATGAACTCCTCCAACAGATTCCTGCTGAGAACTTGCCAGTCAGCCTTGGAGGCAAGTGCAATTGCGAGGGCGGTTGCTCGCTTTCCGATGCAGGCCCGTGGAACACTGAAGAAGGCCGTCAAATTATCGAGAAGGTCAGGGCGGAAGAGAAGCAGAAGAGGGAGCAGCACGAGCAAGCAGCTTCGGCCACCACCACCGCCCCAGCTGCTGTTGAGTCTGCTGCCCCCGCACAGAATGGCACCACAACTGCCTGATTCGGGCGAACGCTCCGCACTTGTCCTGTAGCTGCCTCTTTGTCATGTCCGCAGCATGGCGATCCCATCTCTCCGCATCAGCGGACATCCACTGGCTGACCTGTTGCCGGCCATCACCTTGTAATTACATTTCTCGTCACCTACACCAGCCGCATAAACGTGAATAGATTCCATGGTCAATGCTCAAGCTTGCGTCCGCGACTGTGACAGAACGGAAGAACGAAAGACAGTCGCTCTTGTCAGTGCATTCGGCAGTCTCGGCACCAATTGCCGATCCGGGCTCAGGCATGAGTTGTCTTGAAGACTCTGAGGGGCATGAGTGCGGCAAACTGAGTACGCATCATGTTCAGTCATTGCCAGCACGATTACACGTCTTGCTGTATATATATACTGTGTGAGGTTGTGGCAGCATCAAAGGCTCCTTAGCTCAGTTGGTTAGAGCGTAGCACTGTTAATGCTGAGGTCGGCGGTTCGAGCCCGCCAGGGGTCGTTGGCCAGTTATTTTTTTTATTCTTTTCATCCTTCTAGTGTCCCCGCGTTGTCCCGCATACTGCACTTTACGTTTCTTTTTCATGCTCCGAAACGACAACGTTCTTGCTCCGTTGGCTTGGCAAAAGGGTCTAGGTCTGGGTCAGGAATCGCTCGCCATAGTTCGTTGCTCGAGCATCAATTCAGGTACCGAATGAGATCCGACGGTATGGAGGTGCATCGCTGCGAAGCGTCTCAGGTTTACGAACCCCTTCAGAAGTGCAGGCATGTGACTTGGTCGGGCCTGAGCTCCTCCCTAGCCTGCAGACGAAACAGGTCCTTCACTCGCCCACAGACGACATCGCACACTTTCACAAGATCGGCAGAGACAGGAACAGCATTGATTGAATAGAGATGCAGCATGTGTCTATTTGACGTGAGCGTCAGAGCTCGAAATGACAGAATGGTTCGTGGTACCATCACCCGTGCTGGGTGGGCTAGAATGATGCACAAAGGGGCTCAGAATGGGCGAAGCGTCGGAATCTGACCGATTGCTGTTGCCATCCGAGGGCAAACGCGAATGTGGTGAAGTATGCGCCTGCCCTGCGTTGCTCTGCAGCCTTTGCAATGGGCTATCTTTTGCACCCAACAGGTGGGGGTTAATGATTGTGGTGCTGGGCTCGGACTTGGGAAGACCGTTGGAGCTCGAATGCTGCGAGTCACTTGCTTGGGCTTTCGAAAAAGGTAGTTCATTGTGCTGTTGAGCCGGGGAGTACAACGAGCTCGGTTGGCACACGGGGCTGGTCTGGGCCGATGCTTGCTGACTAGGAGCCTCGCTGTTGCGACTAGAGACAGGTCCCTCCATGAGATATTTCTGCTTGTCCTGTTGCCTTAGCTGGGGTCGACGAGATGGAGCTGAGCGTACAGAATAAGCGTTAGGATTCGTCCAGACTAATCCGCTCGTGAAGTCCTCGGCTGCGGTTCCGATGCCGCTGCTGTTGCTGAAAGCGAGCGTCTTCTGATCGGTGGCCATAGCCATGCTGCCTCCAAAGCCGAGTGGTTGTGGAGGCACGATTTGTATCGAATCTCTGTTGAAGGGCGAATGTGGGAGATAGGATTCGCGTCGACTCGAGCTCGACATGTACGAGAGTTGTGAGCTGGACGGGGACCTAAGATACGAGCGTTTGAGCGTCATAGTAGAAGATGAGCTCGATATGGTGGATGCTCCTCGGTAGTGTGGGTCGTAGATCTCAGATGGAGAGGAGACGACCACGGAATCCAATGCTTGGATCGATGGTGATGGCATTTCGCTTGTCGATGTCGAAGTGAGAGCATCCCGCTGTTGCCATGAAGACCCGGAGGGTGACAAGACGGCGAGAGCATCTGTTGAACTTGGACTCCTCTTGAACGAGCTTGTGGTCGGGATGTCCGATACAGTAGACATGACGACACCTCCATGGTATGCTGTTTGGGGCTGGCTGATGGGAGGCAGCTCTTCTGGTCGATGCATGCAGTTCCAGATCTTGCGGTATGCCTTGTAGGAGAAAAAGATGAAAGCAATGCCTCCAAAGATGGAGGCAACCGCAATGGCAGCCGTATTCGGTTGTGACATTGTGGTGAAAGCCAAGGCAACAAGGGGGTGGCTCGATCCGATTACGCAACAAGAGCCTGGTGATGGCCTCGTTTTGGGATGATGAATAAGCCTAGTTGAACCGAGATGAGCTGGTCATGCTGGAGTCGGTACCGTATGTGCTACTGCCAGGCCAAGGCTGAGTCGATGCTGTGAGCTGAGCCAGTGAGGTGGGCAGCTCCGTCGGCAATTCCGACGCGGTACTGTAAGAGATCGGGTGAATGGAACGCTAGGCTGAGAGATTGGAGTTGTCCTTCACCTCTTGGACGTGAGAGAAATGGCAGCGTCAGCCGTTCGATGGTGAAGACGACGACGACAACGACGACAACGAAGGAAGAGAAGGAGCAGACGAAACCACGACGGGGGAAGAAGTACAGGAAGCAAAGGTACCAGAAGGACTGCGAAATGGAATCCCGAAAGAACGTGCAGCTAGCCAAAGCTTGAGTGTCGAGCGAATGAATGAAAGAATGACTGACTGACTTGAAAGAGTGTGTGAAGGAATGACTGTATGACGAACGGGCGGAGACCGGCGTAATCGCAAGGGCACTACGAGGCAGTCATGAGATTGCGGAGCGAGGTTGCGCAGCAAATTCAACGATGAGCAAGGCTGGGTGTCAAAAAAATGGGCCAAGAAGTCCGCCAAACATAAGAGTGTCGAGACCTGGCTCTGAGCAAGAAGAGGATGAGAGCAGGGCAGAGCAGAGGTGATTCCGCTGATGGCCGCGGATGGAGTTGTGGAAATTGGTCGTCGGAGTTGCCAAGCTGCGTAAGAAGTGCAGAAGGGTTCGTTGAGCAGAAAAACGAGCCAGGGTCGAAGGATCGACCCGAGCCTGCGGCCTCGATTTGCTTCCATATCGTAGCGAGATGTGTGATCCCAGGGCCACAGAGACGGGAGCTTGTCAGTCATAAACGCAAGAGTCGCAGTCGCAATTCCACAAACGCCGGTCCTGACCCTGTCTCTATTGTCTTACCGCATCACGGTGCACGCGATCAGCACTCGCTCCCCGCTTCATGCTCCCACTTGGCACAGAACCACGCTAAGGCAAGCCAAAGCGGTGCTAGCTGTTCTCAGATCGGAACTGACTGGAATTCGATGAAGACACGCTTAACCAATGGCAAGCCATAGAATGATTGAGTGACTGAATGACTGAATGACTGATAGACTGATGCGGAGAGATAGGCCATCGAAGCGAAGCGAGTTTCAGCTGAAGATCGCATGGTCAAGTTTCGAATCGATTGACACGGTCAATCAAACCGTAACGAAAAGGGTGTGCTTGCTCCACGAAGGGTCACTCTTGGCCAAATCAAGGGGTTGAGGTGCAGAGTTGACCAGGGTCGAGCCGCACCGCCTAACGCGGGGGTCCTTGCGGTCAGACGATGCACGAGCTCACACACGCTGTGGTTTGTTGCGATGCGGCGGCATTGCGGGGCGTGGAAGCCCTGCAAAATGTAGTTGCAAGAAGAGAACAAATCAACGGAAATGTGATCCCGGACAGCACAGAAATGCATGCCTGTCTGACCTTCCGTCTGTGCTTGGATCAAAGATCGTCACGTCGCAGACTCGCCATCAACTGACATCATGACGAGTCTCGGTTGCATCCGATCTTCTCTTTTGTCTTGTTCCTCCCTGCAGCAAGAAATTCGCGCGCGCGGGCGGTTCAGGTCAACCGAGCTCTCAAGAAAGCTGCTGCACCAATTTCGATGCGATTGCATGTGGTCGGAGGAATTTCTGATTTTCGCTTTCTCGCTTCGATTCTGTCAGTTTTGCCCAACCAGATGAAGGAGATGTCACGTCTCGCGAGGCCGCCGAAAATCGAAATTCACAGAACCTGGACTGCATGGTACAGTACCAAACATGAGAGCGGCAGTCTGCAGCTCTTGGCTCCAATTGCGTTGTAGACGTTGATCGCGGCAGATCGACATACGATCGGCCAGAATAGCAGCTCATCGTGCCCGATTTCACTCGTCCTAGGGTACGTTTTATGGTCGGCATCGAATGCCAACTGGACGTACATCCTCTTCAGCAGTACAAAAGCTGCTACTATGCAATGACATGATGCTCAGGCATGCTACCATTCTCACTGAAGCCGGGATCGTGAAGCAAGTCTGAATAGCAACGAGATGCGACACGACTTGAGTTGACCGACACGGTCAACATTTTTCTCTCACTTTCGTTTTCCGGCTTGATTCCCGGCTTTTTATGCTTTTTCTGTGCCCGCCTTCTCCACGTCAGGGTCCAACATTCTCTTTTAACAATCTTCCAGACCATCTCTTGACCATCTCGTCGAGCACACCTGCTGCATGTCGTCGGTCCAGCAGGACTTTCTTCCCAGTCGTGACCTGCGCGACCTGAGGACGCTGGACTTGGCTTCGCAAGAATGCTTGACCGATGTTCGTAACAATCTCGTTGGTTTAGCTCGAGTGCTAGGCGCTAGCGGGGGGAAGATCTTTCATGCACAACCGCACATCAAACAATCTCACACAGGAGTCCCCGAAGAAGCTCTACCATCGTATGAAGAGCCTCCAAGACAAGTCGACTCTTTCGAGAAGAGCTACGTGACCAGATGGCTTACCAGGCTCATATCCGAGTTCACTTTGACCTGTCCGGACGATGACGAAACAGCGGCCCAAGCCGAGCAGCTCTCGGAGAGATGTGCCGAGCTACTCGCTCTTTCGGCGGGTAGGATGGCAGCAGGCGCCTCAATACAGGACCACGTCTTTCAGCTAGAGCATGATACCCTCACGGTCAAGTTGAGGGACGGAGCGCTCGTGCACGACTCGTTAGGCACCCACACATGGGGTGCAGCTCCCATCCTGTCACAGCTGCTCCTCCCATTGGACACTGCAACTGGTCGCGATCTCAATGTACTCGAGCTTGGCGCAGGTACTGGACTGGTCGGTCTAGCATTAGCACAGTGGTCTCGTCGCTATCGAACCGGCAACAAGACGCAAATCATCTGCACCGACTATCATCCCACCGTACTAGAGAATCTAGATCACAATGTCGCCCTAAACAGTCTGCTTCCCTCCACAGGAACAGCATCGCCAGACAGCAACCAGGTCAGCATCGTCGCACGCTGTCTAGACTGGCAGACCGTGCATCGAGCCCGGATCCAAGACGAACCCCAGCAGGCTCAGCAGGAGCTCACATCGCAAACATTGCCAAGCTACATCGTGCCGTCCGAAGACGCAGAGTGGGCTCAGGTCCTCGATGTCGAATCATGCGCCGGCACCTTCGACCTCATCGTCGCAGCAGGTAAGTCTCTGGTTGTTCAGTTGACTCCCATATGTCTTGTCCGTGATCGTTTTGAGCGGAGTGACTGACGTACCTCTCCGTCTGCTTTCAACATCCTCCTCTAGACTGCGTCTATGATCCCGTTCATCCATTTTGGATCCGATCGGTAGCACAAAAGCTACTGAAGAAGTCAAGCGAGCATGGACCGCTGTTACATGTCATGGTACCGCTCCGACCGACGCATCAGCAAGAGATGCAAGCTGTTTACAAGGCGTTCGAGCCTGAGCGCAGCTCCGGTCGTCCTCAATTGGTCATCCTGAGAGAACAAGATTTCCAAGGCTACGAGAACTTTGGTGCATGGAACTCGATTGAACGATCTGAAAGCGCAGTGCAAAGTCAGCCTGAAGGAGGCCTAGCAAGAACCTACAGATGGTTTCAAATTGGTTGGCAGAGCTCAAATCCTCATTAGCCGCACAGTGCAATGACACAACACTTGATCGGGAGCGCAGCCTCGTTAACCCGATCGATTCAATGAAGAGAACATTTCGGCTTGTGCAACGGCTTGACCCGAACATAGAAGCTTGTGCGTGTGAGAAAATGTACCGAGAATAGAAAAGCTTGAGCTTCTTACAGGATGAAGGCCGACATGTCAAGGAGCACCTTCAGCTTGCGCTCGTGGCCAAAAACTTGGCGTAAGCCAGCCATCTTGACAGAGGCTGCAAGACGTTACCCGCGTTCAAGCTGTGTGTCAAACTCGACGACGAGTCAAAGATATGCTGCGTGCCGAGAGACGCTAAATTTCAGCACCGCTGCGTGAACCATACGCAGCGTTCTGCTGCAAAGTGAGGCCCACGACGCCCATTGTGATTCTGAGAGGCATTTCATCTGACGTGGCCGCGAGTGTCGGTCGTTTAGCCTCTTCTTAATTCAGGTCGCGCAGTTGGCGTGAGCGAGGATCCAGTCACAGTCGCCAACTCGATTCCGAACCTTCTTGCAGATCGAGCTCAAGTGCCAGTCACCCGGATCAACTAAATTCTCTTGGCTCACGGCTCGAGCTGCCCTCGCTTTTTTCTTGAAAAGAGGTTGACACTTTTTTTCCTCTCTCTGTTGAATGCCCCATGTGGCCTCATCTCAGTTGCATGCTGCACACAAATTCGAGCAGCGTAAGCCTCGTTCTCTCCCTTTGCTCCCACCATCACCGCCTCTGTGCCTCTTCGCCCCTCCTTCATCGAAACATCGTAAGTGTGCCTCACGCCGCTCCTCATTTTACGAAACTTTACCCTGCCTCCGCCCTCGCCTCGCCTCTCTCCCTTCCTATCTCCTCGCTGTGCCCACCACCAGCACCGCGCCACCTGCATCTATTCTGCCATTGATCTCATCTCATCCGCCTCGCCTGCCGCTAGTGCTGGTGTTGCTGGTGTTGCTGGTGCTGGTTTAGCGCCGTCGTCGTCGTCGCTTCCCTTGCCAGACACCGTTCCCTCGCCCTTTCTGCCCTCAACTCTCGCACATCCCCTGCCGCTTTTGCCTCTCCTGCGCTTTTGCCTTGTCCCTGAATCTGGCTTACGCTCAGGGGCCTTCCCCTTTTTGTGCATTGTGAACCCTCGTTTGTGCTTATCCGTCTGCTGCTGCACCTGTTGGCTGCCGATTCTCGCAGCTGTTGAAAACTTCATTTCAGTTTCCCTTTTCGAGTTTTGCCTTTTTCGCTGGGCCATCCTGCTGACCCTCAGCACTTTGACCGCGTCGTTTCACCTCTTTGACACACAAAGCCCTCCAGTGCTCGTCGCTTGCATTCTGCCTCAGTACTACATCACATCAAACCAAAACTAGCTGCTCCCCCTTCTACAGTCACACACCGAGCAGCATTGACCCACCAAACGCCTTCATCATCCTCTTGTTGCTGGTAAGTGCCTCGTGCCTCGTCCTCCCCTTTGCTTCGTTGCTCCGCCCTCGTCCCTTGTGCCTTGTATCTGCCGACTCTGTTCCCGAGCCTTTGGTTCATCGTTGTCCTAGCTTGGGCAAAGCATCCGCCGACGCAGCTTCTCTGCTTCTATGCCTGCTTGCTTCACTTGACCATTCATGTCGTTGTCGCTGCCCAACGTCCGTGTGACAGTGGCAGCCAACCGTTCGCCGTCGTGTCATCATCATCCGCTGTGAATCTGCCCGCGTCGTCATTAGGCCATGTGGCAAGCTTGCCCTTTGGCCTCATTGACTTCACTTCGGCTGCAGTAACGGGTCCCGAGCAAACATGGTTTGACAGCTCAGCCACACATGTTCATGACACGGCACGGTCAAGTGTCATTGTTCCTGGTCAAGCTCAATAAGCGGCTCGCCTCATGACGGTGGACCCAAAGCTTCACACTGCCTCTGCCCCTTCCGCTACCTCATCCTCAGGCTCAGATGCGTTGGTTTGCTGTACCGCCGATGTCCGAAACATCCCACATGCGCCTCTGATGTAGATCGTTGCTGTCCATGCTTGACAGCCAATTGCCGTCACCGGACGATGTAGCAACTACTTGTTCTCAGGTTTTGCCACCTCGGTTCATGGCGATGAGATGGCTCAGTCGACTCAGCGTTTGGCCTTCCAGCTCATCTGGCTTTGATCTAACACATCACATCGGCTTGCCCGAAAACCGATCATGGCTTCCGATCGCACCTGCGTGGCTTGGAGCAGAGGAAAATCCCGTCGCGCTTTTGATGGCCCAGAATTAAATTGACACTGGCCAGATGCCTGCTGTTTCGACGCGTTTAAATTCCGTGCTCGCTAGCCAGTCTCCACTGATCCGTTGCCCTTCTCGTCTGGCTGCTCTCTGTCTCCCACCGCCGCGCTCGCGACTCTGCATCCATCCGCTTCTCCTCCACCCTCTCCGGTCTTTTGCCTCGGCCCGTCAACACCCTTTCTTCTTCATATCTTATTCGTCGATCCCGTTCCTAACGTGTATCGCTTCTTCTTCACCCTTCATCACCCAACGTTATCAGATCAGTGGCCGCTCTTACGCCACCTGACTCCTTCTCTCGCTCCCTGCGCCGTCGTCGCCCGACTTCACTTCAGACGCGCGTAAGTATATCCATCCCAGACGCGTCGGTTGCGTCTCAGTGACGCGTCTACTACTTCATCTGCTGACATGTTTCACGCCCACTTCTCGCTTCTGCTATATGCTTCCGACTTCATCCCTCTATTGCTGCCCATTGCCATCCTTGACATGATCGTAGTTGCGGATTGAAGTGATACGCGACGCCTCGCGACGAGCTTCTAATTCCGAAGTGCCGATCTCCTATGGACTCGCAGCACCTCGTATCGCCGCAAGAAGCGGCCGCTCAAGCCCAGGCCCGAAGAATGCAACCATCTGACGCACTCGGCCACCACTCTCATCACCACCACGGACACACTGCCTCTGACGACGTCTCGTCAGGCCAATACTTTAACCCAGCAGCTATGGTATGTATTCATGCGACGGCATTTCTGAAGCCGCCCTTGTGACGCGTCGCAACGTAGGCACATACTGACATTTGTCTCGTTCTTCTGCCATCACAGCACTCTCGCAACAACCTCATGGACAACGGCAACGCCCCCTCCCATTACGGAGGCATGCAGCTTCCTCCTCTCGGCGCCGGCCAGAACAACGGCAGCCACGGAAGCATGGGCCACCACGCGTACGGCTACGGCGGCCAGGGCCATGCCATGCCCTCGCAGTTATCGTATCCCCAGCACTCGCCCAACCCTTCGCACGCCCACCTCTCGGGCGGCCAGAACTCGGGTCCCATGTCTATGTACGGCTACGGCGTCCACCATTCGTCCCCCCAGCAGCACTACTCGCACGTCCCCGGACAGGCTGCTCACGGCGGTATGGGTGGCATGGTCGGCGGCGCCGGCTCGAACCCCATGATGGGCGCTCCCGGCGGAGGCTCCTCTGGTAGTGACTTCAACAACCACGGCTTTGGTCAGCAGTCGCACTACCACCAGTACTTCCAGCCCCAGAACTTGCAGAGCATCTCCCCAAGCCAGGCAGGAGCACCTCCTTCCGCCGCCGCCGCTCCGGCTCCTGCAGCCAGCAACACCGCCACCCAGGCCACCACCAAGGGCACCGGCAAAGCTCCTAAAGCTCCCAAGGCTCCCAAGGCCCCCAAAGCCGAGAAGAAGACTGCTGCCGCCGCTGCTCCTGTCAAGGCGGCTCCTGAGCCCAAGGCCAAGGCCTCCAAGAAGGGCGCTAGCGCTGATGCTCCCAAGGCCAAGACCAAGGCTCATCCCTACGCGCAACCCGAGCCTGCTGCTGAGGCCAAGCCTACCAAGAAGTCGAAGAAGAGCGAAGACGCTCCCAAGCCTTCTGCCCTCAAGTCGCGCTTGAAGCCACCGAAGCAGGCACCTTCCGCATGGCAGATCTTCTTCACTGAGGAGCTCCAGAAGATCAAGGCTCAGAGCCCTGACGAGCGTCTCAATGTTGCCCACGTCGCCAAGGATGCTGGTCAACGCTACGCAGCTTTGCCCGAGTCCAAGAAGCAAGAGTTCCACCGTCGCAGTCTTGAGGCTAAGGAGCTGTGGGAGCAGGAGATGGCCGACTGGAAGTCCAAGCTTACGCCCGAGGACATCCGACAGGAGAACCTCTACCGATCTGCCCAGAGGAAGGCTGGCAAGTCGAGAAAGGGTAACCTCAAGGATCCCAACGCCCCCAAGAAGCCGCTTTCCGCGTACTTCTTGTTCCTCCGAGCTATCCGAGCTGATCCCAACATGACCCAGGCTGTCTTCGAGGGCGAGCAAGAGACCACCAAGCAGAGTGTCCTTGCTGCTGCCAAGTGGCGCAGCTTGACCGAAACAGAAAAGCAGCCATACCTCGACCGCGCTGAAGCCGACAAGGCTCGTTACGAGCGTCTGCGCCGCGAATACGAAGTGAGTACATAGCCGCATCGAAGCCCAAAGTCATCCGGTCTTCATATGCTGACCTTCTGTCATCACCACCTCGACTTCTCCTTACCCTGTCACAGAGCAACAATGGCCTTGAGTCCTAATTCGATTATCATGCTCGTCTGGGTCTTTTAGGCTTCAGACTGATTATGCCGCCTCCCGTTGCTTCCTATACCACGTGTTCCAGCCTCGTAATGTTGTAGTTGTGCCTTTGCGCGCGGGCTCGTTCCGCGATCCTGTCCAACAGGTTCGTGATCTGACCCCGGCGTGCTTATGTTTCGGACGTTTCTCCCACCTTGTTCTCATCCCACCTGGCTGCTTCTCATGCTTCCTCGAGCAACTTGTATATTCGCTGCGAGTTGCAGCCAGCTGGCTCGCCCTTGTATTTTTTCATGCCAAATTGGCAAACATCTTGACTTGGATCCTGTCTCAGTGTGTGCCCCAGTGTGATGTTGAGAGTGTGAGCGTTAGCTCTCGTTGGCGTGAGAATTGACAATGTGCCCGTGGCGGAGCTCAAGCGACACTCTGTGTTTCACGCATCGTCATTGCCGCCGGAAGTCTCCTTATGATTGCATTGCGCCTGTTGCACTCTTCTGTGATTGCTGGAAGTGGTTGGATGCCCACATCAAGGTGCAAAACGAATCACCATGACCGAAGTGTTATCTGTGCTGAACTCGGACAAAGCATGCTCAAGCAGCTTTTGCGAAGCGGCCTGTGGATCCTGAACGTCGTTGATAAGATCCACGGCTTCTTGGTCCTCGATTACGTCCCAGAGCTGGAGAGAAGAACAAGAAGCATGTCAGTACGAGGTTAAACCTAAGCGGTTCGAAAGTGCACGGTGTAGTGTACTCACTCCGTCGCATGCGATGATGAGGAAAGCGTCTTCGCTACCCAGCACTGTTTCTGTCGTGTACGGCGAGCCAACTACGAACTCCTTCATTGCTGTATCTCCAAGGGAGCGTGTGACAGCCAGTACGCCGTTGACACGATGGTTCATAACGAAGCCACCTGCGTCGGTGATACGTTTGGCCTCTTGAGCATCCGAACCCTTGTGGTCGTACGTGAGACGAACTGCTTTGCCGCCGCGACTGTTATTGGGACAGGAGTGAGAATGAGGGGGCGATATCTCCTTGTTAGCAATGTGATCAAATGAAGTCATCGGATCTTTGCAGCTGCTGAGAAACTTACCAAAGTACGGCTCGTGCGTCGCCGACGTTAGCTGTGTAAAGAACTCTTCTGCCACCCGCGGATGAGCCGTCTTTGCTCTTGAAATCTGCTGATTCGAATCGCTTCGAGATCTTTCCCCACAGGCCGTCACTGGATGTACGATCGCCTGCCGGTGCCGATGCATCTTTGCCTGCATCCTTGCTGTGACGTTTGCTTGCTGCTTGGCTGGCTGTCAATGGTCGACCAGTTTCGTCTTCGAGTCGTAAGAATGCGACCGCTGCAGTGCAGCCGCTGGATGTGCCTTTCTGACTGGCGAGATTTGCGAGCTCCTTGTCGACGCTGTGGAACGTGGTATTGAGCAAGTCGGGAACAGCCTTGTCCTTGTTCACGTCGAGAGTCTTGAGAAGATACTGTGGTATGGCAGAAAGGTCATGATCGTTGCGTTAGCCGGAAGTTCTACAGATTGTTGCCGTGCGCGATGCTGCTTACCTTGTGAAAGTTCTGACCACACCATTCCGCCGCATCCTTACCAGCGTGACCGTCGAAGATACCAAAGAAGCCTTGCCCCTGTACGCCGCCAAAGTCATATACAAAAGCGTGTGCGTCCTCCATGGATCTCCTCCAGCGCTTGTTGCAATCCTCTGAAACGCCTACACGGAATGAGGGGCCCGCAATTGTGCCAGAACTTGAGCTTTGAGCGATCGCACCTCCATCGCTGGGGTTCGCAGCATTAGGGTGTTGATTCAATACCTGAAGTGCAATCGAGATAGTTGGAGTAGATGGCATGTTTGGGCTTTTGTGTCAGCTTGTGTTACTCTATCACAGCTCTATTGGGAGCTAGAAGCCTGGATCTTGCGACTCACCCCGTTCGTGTTAGCACCATCTGCCACTGTGATAGGGGTCGATTCAGCGTCTTGCGGTCCTCCTGTCCTTCTGTTGTCAAGACAAACATTCAACGCAACTGTCAGCTCAACGTCCGTAAAACTCGGCTGCTAGCTTCGACCACTTACTGTTCCCGAGCTGCCATGGCTGCTGATGAATGATATACTCTAGACGTCGGTCTGAGCGAAGAGAGTGTGTTGATGTTGTGGTGGCGAGGATGATGACGAGTGAAGCAGCGAAGGTGATGAGGTCTATGTTGCGTTTGCTTCATGGCTGGCGAAGTGATGACTGTTCTTCTGCACACGGGCAGCAGCATGTGACGTGCATGCCCTCCTCTCGCGACCGCGCCTCGGGAAATTTGGTGTGGAGGCAGCGGCTACGCGCTGGCTTGCCAGCCACTTTGCCGCCTCCGCACGGGTCATTAGCCAGCCGCCTTTGCGACAACTTCTCCAGGTCGAAACGCAAACTCTTCTCGCCTCTTGACATCGATCGGGATCGTTCCGAATCCTGGCTAAAGCTTTGATGTACCGGCTTCTCTGGCAGCATGTGAAGCGGTAGTAATCTGAAGGCCTTCTCATGGGCGGCCTGGCACTCTGTCTAGCTAGAAGGAGTTCGGCGGAAGATAGCCTTCTGCTTCACCACGTCAGCGGCTGTTCGCGTGGCTCGCTACTAGTACAATTGCTACGTCTTGCTCACATCGCTACGTCTAACGGGCACTAACATCATCATTCCGCCCCCGTTCCCGCCCTGAGCATGCAAGAGGAGCACATATTCCTATCCAGCATGCCATTGAAGCTGCGTCGGCCTCGAACTTCGCTCATGCTGATCAACACAGATCGGTCAGGTCGATGGGGCTGATCGACGATGCCCTTTTCCAGGTCGGAGCTTGACTGCGCTATTGTGAAATTATAGAACGTAATTGGGTCATCGAAGGCCGTTTTTGCAGTAAGGACGATAACAAATCCAAAAGTATTGGTTCTTTATGAGTTCTATGCACAACAATTCTGTTCCAGTGTTTTGCGTCCCCACAAGGGCTGGTCTTGGCAATTAGCGATGCGTTCCCCCTTCAAGATGCAGAAGGGACAGCGCGTGACGCTGACGTCGACACGCCCAAGCGACTTTTGCTTCCCAAATCCATATACTGTCACGCTGACAGGTGTCCAGCAGTCATTCAAGCAAATGCATGCAACACAATGTCTCCGAAAAAGGACGAAAGTGTCATAAAATTGTGACATAATTTGTAATATTCGAAGCGTAGCTCCTTAGTTGCCCCCTTTTTGCGTCTTCGTTCAACATTTCTCGTGATGCATCCCGTCCATCTGTGAAAAGCGCCCAATTTCTTTCATGGGGTTTTAGCCGGCCATCATGCACGTTGGGTCATGACCGACGGTTGCTTCACGTTGGGGACGATTAATCCGTATCTGAAGCCTCCGAGCTTTCCGCCTTGAACAAATAGCATTGGCAAATTTTCAGGAAAGCGCGCGCCGAGCCACCAACAAAGTGCCAAATTTGAGAACCAAAGCGTTCGGATTGTCAAAAATTGCTTTCTTAGACTATGATATGCCCCGTTTGTAAAAAGAACGTGGAACCGAGGCCCCATAAATGATTTTGACCATCAATGACGCTTTTGACAGGCTCAAAGGCGATCATCCTGGCTTTCCAGGCTTGTCGCCATGCTCAAGGGTGCAGTGTCAAGCCTGAGTCTGATCAATGAGGTCTAGCAATGCACCTGAAGGTGCTTCTACGCCGTCTGACACGGCCAAGGGCCATGTTTGTGTTCTCGAAGCAGAGGGATGAGGTCGACTCGCCTTCTTCAATTCGCGAGACGAGACTAGACCGCAGCTCGAAAAGTGACCAGAAATATGAGGTTGTGTGACCGGAAAGCATGCGTGGAGCAGTGAAGCACCTGACCTTCGTTTTTTTGTGACGAAAAGCCATGTCTCGGACTCAAGTTCAGCAATTTCATGTCGGATTGAAAGAGCGCTTTCACAATGCTCGTTACCGGTCAGCGCAAGATCGACCTGGACCGCAGTGGATGTTCGGACACCACCAACGCCATCATCACGGATCGGCTTCGACGACTTTGGCACAGACTCGACACAGACTGAACGAAAGCACAAAGAATGTGGATATAAGGGATCGATTAAAAGGAGTGATCTGACTGACTAGGATAGCTGCGTGGCCCACACAGCCAGTGTGTTGCCGAAGCCATTGCGGAGAGGTCCTTCATCCACCACGTTCTCCCCATCCACCGTGACCATCTTCTCGACACCGACGGTATTCAGATTGAGGACCCAGACATTGGCATCGTCTTTCAGGTCTTGAAGCCAGAGGATCATCTTCTGCGAGCGTCGGGCAGAGACTTGGCTCTGATCGTAGTTGTCAAAGAAAGAGTAGAAGCCTGCGCCGTAGACAAAGACGTTGGTGCTGTTGGCGATGCGCATACCCAGACCTCGGTTCTCGTACGGGTCGCTGGGGTCTTGGAAGGGCGAAGAAGACGATTGTGAGGAAGAGAGGTTGAAGTTCGGATCTTGGTATGCTTGAAGTGAGAGCGGCTCTTCTGCGCTGGCCACTTCCCGACCTGTGCCTTGGAAGTAAGCGGTCTCTGTCTGAGCGAGACAGATGAAGATGTTGTCCGCATTGACGACGTTGTACTGGTAGAGAATCGAGTGCTCAGAAGCGCTTCCATACATCCAAACGGGACCTTGTGCAGATTCGACGAGAATGCCACGCCCGGACTGGATATTGACCTGGGCTCGATTGCCGTAGTCAAGGTCGTGATCCGCAGTCCATACCCATACGTTCTCGATGTAGGCGCTTGAATTGGCTGTGAGGTGGAAGTTGAGGAAGCTGGCGCGGCAGTTGTCGCTCAAAGGCTGCTCACGAGCGCATTTATCGGCCTCGAGGTTGGTGCCGGCGAACCCGCCGACCCTGACGTGGCTGTCCCAGATGGCGGCTGAGCCTTGCTGATCTTCCGCCTCCCTGATGTTCCATTCGACGATGACGGCGCCAGGTGCGGGTCCTCTCGTTGAGAAGATCATGTCGGAGATTTCCATTACACCCGAGTCGCCAGGACAACCAATGCGCACTACAGGTTGAGGATTCGAGGCGTTCTGGAACAAGGATCCACCTCCCATCAGCACCGGCCAGACCTCTCCCACTATCCTGGTCCCTGGTGGAAAAGTCACTGTGGATTCCAGGTAGTAGGTGCCCTGAGGTACGTAAACGATTTTCTTTCCGGCACTTTCGTTCAAGATGCGCTGTAGAACGGTCGAATCGTCGGTACTGCCATCTCCAGCACAGCCAAGCTCCTTGATGTTTGCAAAGTCGGAGACAGAGGCCCATTCGTACTGTGGCCGGCTGCGGCTGAACCAAGGGTGGGAAGGATCATCCTTCTTGACCAGCGATGACGGTCGCTCAATGCCGATTGTCGAGACACTTTGTACGTCAGATATATTCTGCTGGCCCTCTACAGTGGAGCCTTGTACCCAGCTCTGGACAACTGCTGGTTGTTCCGAGCCAACCAGCAGGATCGGATCATCTACAGCGCCGCCAGATCGGACGACGGCACCGACATTCTGTATGGAGATGTTGTCGAGAATAAGCGTGCCTGACCCCGGCGTGGTGATGTTGAAGGCAGTGTCGACATTATCGAGCTTCCAGTCGAACGCAAGGATCGAGGCAGCTCCTTGACTTCCCGACTGCGGATTTGGAGAGGTGCGCATTTCAAGACCCAGCGAGCAGTTCGTAACACGAATGTCATGATACGACCAGCCCCAATTCCAGCCCTGAGTGATAGCAGTTTGACAGTTCTCGAAGGTGCTGTTGCGAACGGTGAATTGCTGATTGCCGAGCCACGCACCGTACTTGCCTCCTCTGAAGGAAAGGTCGGTCATGAAGCCACCGCTGCCATTCTCCATGAAGATACCTTGCTGACCGTTGTTGGTCTCTTGCGACATTTCAAAGTGGACATTGAAGAGGCCCGTCGCTTGACTTACTTGATGGTGAATACCGGTGCCCGAGGAAGATGGCATCTGGGTGAGATCGATCTCGAAATTGTAGACCGCACGGAAGAAGTTGTTCTGATTGATGTACCAGTTGGAGCCATCGGAAGAGTAAGGGTCCTCGTCGATGACCGCAATGCCTTGGAAGGACGGAGCTGCAAGCAACGTCGGACGATTCAGAGCACTGCCCATGAGCTGAGTATAGTAGTATGAGACGATCGGAGACGAGACGAGATAGGTTCCTGGTGGAAAGTAGACCACGGCAGGTGCTATTGTCGAGCTTCCACAACCCTGACCGCATCGGTTGCCTTGGCTGATGGCCTGGTTGATAGCGTCGGTATCATCTGTCACACCGCTGAGAACGACAAGGGGAAGTACGGATATCAGCATGGGGCCATAGCAATCAATGTGTGTTGAGTCTGTAAGATCAGAGACACTTACTCGCCCTTGGCGCCATAGTCTTTCACATTGCGATAGACTTTGTAAGTGCTCGGATTCGGATTGTATGTGGCCGAGCCATTGTGTCCGATGGCCTCGAACCAGAAAGTATCCGGATTCCGACTGGCGTTGACCGCCGAGTGAGCCTGCATGGTGGTGTTGATGCTGAGTTGGAAGGGAGAGGAAAAGATGGTATCGCCAAAACGGTTGGAGAGGGAATCTTGTACGAGTCGCGTTAAGTTTGTTGCGTTTTCGAGATTGGCCCAAGCAGCCTGACTCTGTTGGAGGACTTGTGCGATGCCATCAAAAAGGGTCTTACCTGCTTCTGCGATACCGGTGAGGCCGCTGGCTGTAACTTGCAATACGTTGGGAAGAACACGCTGCTCTGTCAGCTCTTCCTGACTACTGAAGACGGCTGGAAAGTCGGTTTCGAACTCGAGGAGTGGGACATTGTCTCGGCGTACCGACTCGCTAAGTGACGGATTTGAAGAACCTGGCTGATCGCTGGCGGTGTGGCCATCTGAAGCCGAATCTATTGAGAGGTAGGAAGCCGAGACCGCTATATTGACAGCGTCCCTGTCGTGGCCTGCAAACACAGGTTCACCTTGTGCAAAGGAGTCCACAGTACCTGACGGCGTGCTTACCGCGAGACCAGCAAGCGAGAGAAACAGGAAGATGCCAATCGCCTGGGCTGACGTCGCCGTGAGCACTGATTGCCGGCGCGTTTTCCAAGATCGGTGCATGATTGGGGTTGAGAGCTCCCTTCAAGGCGAGACGTGAGCCTCCGAGCAGTCTGACTGGCTGACTTCAACGTTGATGGTGGACTTCGGGTTGAGGAGAAGGGAAGTGATACAAGGTTGGACGATGTGGGGTGGTATGAGGCTGAGCTGGGGACACGGAGCGAATCTTCGAGTGAGAGACCAGATGTAGGACGAGACAGAAGCGCCTCTATATAGTACTACCTCTATCGGAGCGTGAGAAGCTGGTCCTGGCAAGGTGCAGGCAGTGATGTTGGTCGAGAAGACCACATGGTACCAAGTCGAGCGACGTATGATAAATTCGAAAGATAAACCTTGTGATTCCGGCACACACATTTCTCAGCCCGAAAGGCGTCTTGGCGCATTGTATTGATTCACAACAAGGTCTTGGCTGTGCAATACAATAATGTGATGATTGCCAACAAGTATGGGCGTTAGATGCCGAAGAGAGGCAAAGTTGTTCAGAGGTCGAGGCACACAATCAACGGCGCATATCACTTTTTCGGCGTAGTTGGGCACCGTTGGAAATACGACGTGTGTGTTCTCATTTTCATTTCTGGCGATCTTTTTGAGAAAACAAGGCTGTCACGGCTGCACAACCCTGCATGTGCCGAACATCGCACCGAAATATGAATTTTTATGCTTTGGGCTTTTTGTTTAGAACCGAGCTTGTTCTTGCTTCGCTAACTCTAATCGAAGGTGACGTCTTTCTGCTCAGGAACAGTGAAGCCGAGCTTACCTGTCTCAAGACCCTTGATAAGGTTTCGAAGACAGACGGCTTCCATTTCTGTTTGTGTTTCGAGAGTCAACGTTCCAACATGTGGAAGAAGCTCAACTTTGGAATCCTTGAGGGCGAGAAGCTTGTCGTGGATTTTGGGCTGTAACAGGGCAGAGTCGAAGGACAAAGCGTTGAGAAGTGATCAGCATGCGTTCCCGAAGCTGTTTTTCAAAGCAGTTCTACAAAGCCTATGCGGCCTTTGCATTTTACTTACCTCTGCTTCGAAGACGTCCAAACCAGCTCCCGCAATGACACCATCGTGAAGAGCTTGAGCCAATTCCTCTTCCTTGACTACGGGACCGCGTGCTGTGTTGATGAGGATTGCGTCTTTCTTCATGATCTCGAGTTGCTTTCTGCCAATGAGGCCCTTGGTATCTGGAGTGAAGGGGCAGTGCAGCGAGACGACGTCGGATTGTCGAAGTAATTCATCAAGTGTCTCAATATACTGCATGCCACCCTTTGCTGCTTGAGATTCGATCTCCTTGCTGAGACGGTTTCGATTATGGTAAATGACATTCATGCCAAGAGCATGTGATGCTTTGTATGCAAAGGCTCGACCAATGCCGCCAGCTCCTACAATACC
The DNA here is from genome assembly GCA_001736125.1 of Pseudozyma tsukubaensis. Lineage (NCBI taxonomy): Eukaryota > Fungi > Basidiomycota > Ustilaginomycetes > Ustilaginales > Ustilaginaceae > Pseudozyma > Pseudozyma tsukubaensis. The sequence goes on along the minus strand of MAIP01000020.1, from coordinate 77,206 downwards.
GAGCGTCTTTCCACGTGGATCCCTAGCATCGAGGAAAGGGAAGGCAGAGTTGAATTTGCCCTCGTTCATATGCGCCTTCGCAAGGGGGAAACGACGGATTGCACCGAGTAGGAGGTAGAGTGCAACATCGGAAGTAGCGTCGTCGACTGCGGACGGAACGTTCGATGCCTGGATTCCCTTTTCAGATAATGCTGAGATATCGAGCTGATCGTAGCCAGCACCATTGTGTACGATGTAGCGCAAGCTCTTGGGAAGCTGCGAGACGAGTTCGGGATCGAATCGACCAGTGATCCTGACAGAACGAGCTCCTCCAAAGTGACGATAGATACCAACGATATCCGAGTATTCACCGCCGCTCTTGAACTTGTCTACGAGATCTTGCCGTGTTTTTGCTGCGGATTCGACTACATTTGCGACTTTGGAAAGCTGGCTCAACTCATCGGTTGCAAGCTTGATTTGATCTAAGAGGAGCACTTTTGGTTTGCTCGATGATGCGACATAGGCGCTCGAGTGGAATTGGCTGCGAGACGAGAAGCGTAGATGACTGCCGAAAGCACTTGCTTGGCCGCAGAGATTCGAGATCGGGCGAGCAACACGCATGGTTGCCAGCGTTGATGTGAATGATGGATGTGACCTTGAGTATGTATGGATGAACTGCAGCGTGAATATGACAAGTTGCGAACAATTGCCCGTGCGAGCTCGGTTACAACGCGATTCCGAAGAACCGAATCTAAAAGGGCGAGACGCCAAACTCTGCGGGGATACGCGACTGGGAGGGCATTATTTGTAAGCGTGACCTGATCGAGTTTTTTTGTATATTTCAGGGTCTAATCGTGTAACTCCAAGCCTGTTCCTTGTGGAATTTTTCGAGAAAGCGGCGTGCATGAGCAAACCCAAATTTTGAAGCGTCACTAATCCTTCCACCATCACTTTCTCCTCATATCATCGTACTCTCTTGTCACGTCCTTCCTCTCGTCATCGCACTCCATAGAATCACAACTAGGTCACGAGGCTCTCTCTGCACGTGCTGTGACGCTATCGAGGTCGTTCTGGAGCAAAGCACGCAGCTGCGCCCTTTTTCTCTGGCTCCCGTTGAGCCACCCTGCTCCTCTTCTCCTAGCCGCTTCAGTCGGCAAACACACCTGCAATCATCTTGCGCCGATTTCTCACAGCCCTTAGGCTGAACTGCTCAGCTCGTCTGCCTGATACCACTACAATCTTCGCAAGACCATCCCTTGCCCTTCTAGATCTTCGATCACGCGTTCAGGCCCTCACAGTGGCGAATCCTCATTCTCTGCCGGCTTATACCCTCGCTTGGACCAGCAAGCCTAGACCGTCAGCAGATCGCCATCCAGGTTTCGATTCGTTCGCATTCATAATGAAGCGATCAGCAACCACGGCCTCCGGAGGCGCAGGTAGCAACTGGAAGGCTCTCAAGAAGACGCTCAACCCAGATGCCCCTAGCACTTCTTCCTCGTCGACTTCGCTGTCGGGTCGCCGCAGAGCCTCAACCTCACAACCGAAGCCAAAGCGTCCCAAACTCGCTGCGACTGCGAATGAATCGGAAGGAAGCAGAACGTCCAGTCCTGCCCCAACGACGTTGCCTTGGTTTGCGGAAGATATCTCGCCACAAGATCTCGAGTTGGTTCGCCAAAGTGCTTCTGACAAGATGGCCCGCAGCGGCCAGTGGGAGGGCATCATGGACGCCAAGCTCAAGAAGAAGGTCATCTTGGGCGGGCTGCCCTCCGATGCAAATCCAGCAAAGAAGGAGCCAGGAAACTATCTCGCTATCGACTGCGAGATGGTGGGAGTCGGTGAAAAGGGTTGCGAATCGGTCCTTGCTCGAGTCTCTATCGTCAACTTTCACGGTGCCACCATTATGGATCGATTCGTTAGGCCACAAGAGAAGGTGACTGACTACCGTACCTGGGTGTCGGGTGTTCGACCAAAAGACCTCAAGAATGCGCCTTCATTCAGCGAAGTCCAAGGCGAAGTAGCCAATCTGATCAAAGGCAAGGTTCTAGTGGGACATGCCATTCAAAACGATCTCAAAGCATTGCTGCTCTCGCATCCCAAGCCGCTAGTACGTGATACGGCGACGTTCCAACCTCTTCGTGACCTCGCCAAGACTAAGTATCCTAGTTTGAAGAAGCTCGCCAAGCTCGTTCTCGGAATCGATATCCAGCTCGAAGGCGACTCGCATTCGTCCGTCGAAGACGCTCGTGCTACCATGGCCATCTTCCGAAGCCAAAAGTCCAAATGGGATGAATCGTTGCGGACAAAAGGTCCCGGTGGCAGCGGTGGAGGTGCTTTCGCTAGGCTGGCTTCTCGTTCAGGTGGAGGAAACAAGGTGTGGAAGCCTCCAGCAAACGGTGAAGCCGTGGATGCTGCTTCTCCAGCGCTCAACAAGAGGAGCATGTCGACCACTTCGCCCGGTGGTGCTCTCAACGACACGGTTCGATTGAAGCCTCGTATGGCTGCCCAGGCTGATTGGTGGAAGGACTCTCTCTAGATGCTTTTCCTCCGCTTGTTCCTCTAAATTCCGAAGATCCCCAACTCTTCCTCGTTGTTTCGCAATCATTCACATGTATTTTTATCTGCAATTCATCCTTCTCTCTTCTTGATACTGTCGGTTGTTTTGGTGATTGTGCAATCGCAGACGAGGACCAGGTGCTTCTCTTTGTCGAATGAGTGAATGGGTGAACCGAAATCATTACGCCGCAAGAATTGTTGGTTTTGGGTAAAGTACAAGGAGGGTGGAAAGCCCTTAGAAGAGTGGCTTTGCGTGCATGTGGCTGCAGGGAGTGTGCTTGCAATGGTGAGCAAAGCGATGTGATGTCGTATCAGTGCAAGATGAATGAAATCTCGTACTGCTGAGGAATGTAAGAGCAGCTAAGACCGCCATGCCCAAATCTGAAAGGGCTCGGGACTCTAGAACGAGACGAGTCCAGCATTGCATCGTGCTAAGCTTGTCTGGACAGTGTCGCTACAAGTGAGGCTGTCATGGGTTGTCCTTTTTGGTGAGGTGAGATCCGATGAGCTGTTGTGATTACGCAGAGGGAGAAGGGGAGAATGCGGTGAGGACCTTGGTCAGTTGGTTTGTTGCGGATGTAGCCAGCTACTTTGGTTTGACTGTTATGCAGAACATACCTTGGCCATCTCGAAGGAGCTGAGGCGAGCACATCGGGATTGGAAGGCAGAGACGGGTGAATGGTAAGGTCAGTGAGCTGATCGGAGTGCGGCGTCGGTGTATTGCGTTGCAGGCTGGACTCACTCGACGGCTTCTTTGCCAAAGATGGATGTGAGCTTGGGATCGCAAAGAATCTATCATCGCGGAGGAAAGGCGAATTCATGCAGAGGAGAAGCGGGTCAGTGCTGGTCAAGAGGCGAGAAAGGATGCATAGAGCGAGCTGTTACTTACTTGACGTTTGTTGCTCTCGTTTTGAAGGTTATTCGACTTGATGTATGCCCACAGCTGCTTGACGACGGCGTGGCGTGGCATCTGTGAGAAGGCGGGCGGATCATATGGAAGTAAGGTGCGGGAAGGTGCGGAAGAAGAGCTGTCAGTACACCGTGCGGAATTAGATGCGGGAACAGTGCGATATCTCTTTGCGCTGAGCTGACAAGTGTATAGGGTGCGGATACGTACCTCGTTACCACCACAAACTTCTGCAAGACCTGGCGAGAGGATGAGAGGCCTGTTGAAAGGGTTGTTGGGGTTGGCGGCCCTCTTCTTTCGTGGCTCGTCATCGTCCTCATCATCGGCAGCGGCACGCTTCTTTGCGGCCTTCTTCTTTGGCTTGGGCTCCGCTTTAGCCTTGGTGCCATTGGACGCGGGAGCTGACTTGGCGGGTGCGGCTTTGGCAGGAGTGGGCTTGGAAGCGGCTGAGGATGTGCTTGAGGGCGCGGCAGCATGACCTCCCCTTACACCACCAAGACCTGGAAGAGCAAGACCACCAGAAGGCGGTGCGGAAGACCCACCATTGTAGGAGTTGGGAGCTTGTGGAGGAGCAGGCATGCCTTTGGAGATCTGGTCGAAGCAGTCACGAATGACCTCGTCGACCTGCTTCTTGCTGGCGGAAAGATCGAGAGCGGCAGGAAGAGCGTTTGGTGGCAGCTGAGCAAGCTGTGCTCGAACCTTTTTGGCAGAGATGGAGCTGAGGTCGGCGTTATTGAGGATCTGAATGATGGCAGGACGGAGGACGGCGACGATGGCCGGGTCGAGAGGAGTAGGTTGAGACATGATGGTGGTAGTGAAGTGAATGACGAGGACTCAGAGGAGGAAAGAGTGTTGAGGCTGAGTTGGAGTAGCGCACGTTGCGTGAGAAGTTTGTTGAACTGAGCACCGTAATGCTCAGCCTGCGAGGCTAGAAGGAGCGGAGCGAGCCGAAGAAGGTTCCGTCGTGGGAACGAATGGAGCAGAAATGAGCTGGACGGTAGCGATGGGCGTTCCGATGCAGGCAGTAGCTACTTCGAAGCTTCGGGAGGTGCAGAACGGAGCAAGCCGAACTCGAACCAAGTCGGCGTGGAGCTGTGCTGGAACGACTCGGACGATACGCTTTGTGTTAGCAGAGAGAGTGTTCTCGGAAAGCTGAGCAGTCCTGTCCCGATGTGTTTGGTTGTCGTAAGGAGAGTGAAGGTAGTGATGGCAAGATGATGCTGAGGGAGGGAACGTTGAAGGAAGGGAAGGGAGCCAAAGTTGAGCTTCTCTACACAACCAACTCACACTCTCAGAAGCAACAGAGGCGTAAACTCAACTTGAACACAAGCCAGCAAAATGAGACATGCAAGAAGAGCAAATCGCACAAAGTGGACCAAGCGCTACGCACTTCGCTGGACACGAGTCGCGGAAAAAAAGCAAGGCAGCTGAGCTAGTCTCGAACGATTCAACGCGGAGTCGCGACTCAGGACGCGGGTTTTAAGCAGATTGAAGGCAGCACAACGCAGAGAGCATCGGACCGCGACGCAAAGGCTGAGGCGGCTGGCTGGTTGGCCGTCTGGCTCGCTCCCTCGCTTGTTGAATCGGTGAAGCATTTAAACTTTAGCCTACGCAGCCAGCTTCTCAGCTTGCGATGCGGCGACGAGCCCGATACTGTTCAGGCTAGACGAAAGGACTGTCTCCCTTTTGTCTTTCCGCAAAGGTGATGCACATTCGGCAGTCCCGGCCATTTCGTATTGCATCGCTGTACGCCGATGAGGCCTGATCATCGGTTCACTTCATTAACGTCAAACAAAAGCTGGAATATCCGACGCATACTCATCGCATTCTGTGACTGCTGAGAATCCTTTGAGTAACGAAGTGTATGCCATCTAGTCTTCGGTACATCCGAACTATCGTAGAATGTGACGCTCAAAGTTGATGACTGCGACTTCGGGCTTAGCCGACAACAGTCACCTCGATTCTGGTTGCAACGTGATCCTTAGCGGACCCTCTTTCGCTCATCGCTGCAGTCTGAAGCGGATCAACATGCTGCTGTTGCTAATGTGTAACCTATGGAGACAAGGTACGGCAAACAGACACGAAATGTGGGTGGGTTTGGGACAAGCAAACAGCATGCAGAAAGCTTCAGCGTGTCGGCTGCCAAGCACCAAGAGAGTGGAGGCGAAATTCGGGCGAGAGAGGCGAGAGAGGAGAAAGAGAGCGTGCCGTCAACCTCGCAGAATGCATCAACCGCAACTTCCACGCCGCATGTTGGCCTGCATCAGTTGGTCCCTGAATTCAAGAAACACACACACACACACACACAACCACACAAAGCGCGTGGCCTGGGCCAAGCTGCAACTCAATTCCCGCCTTGTAGCGGCAAAGCACATTTCCTTCTTCACTTATACATCCTATCACCATCGGCAACACCGACTCACTCTGTCAGCACCAGTAGCAACAGACAAAGTATACAAAACAGTATGCAGCGACTTTGATACACACCCCCTTGACTGTCACTTCCCGACCGGGCCATCATCAATTGCAAGGTTGGCTCACTCAACACCATGTCGTTCCATCCTTCGTCCGCACAGACGGCGCCGCAGCAGCCGATGCAGAACGGCAACGCAACCTATCAGAGCCATCCAGGCATGTCTGCAGGCTCGAGCCTGGACAAACCTGTTCCGCCTCCGCCGCAATCTGGGCCCACCGCACCGACTCCTGCAATGCATGCCAACATGGAACAGCGCAAGGATCAATGGGTCGGTCGATCCGACGACAACGCATCGCGAGTGTATCAGCCGCATTCCAAGCCAAGAGAGCTCTTCTTACGAGTACGCATTCAGACCATCGAGAAAGCCAAGAAGGATTTGCTAGTGCGCTTTGATGCCATCACCAATCTGCCACACTTTCGCGCCTCATCATATCCGGGAATCATCCGATCATATCGAGAACTGTGTCTCTTCGCATTAGCACTCTCACTCTCCAGTCCAGCCATCATCGTGCCTGCTCTGCCGCTCCCTTCCACAACAGCAAGTGGGCTCGAAGACACCCGCATTCTTCGACTCATGCTAGGCAGATGGTTCTCTCGTATCCTCGCAGAACCAAGTCTCAGAGACCATCCAGAGACACGCACTTTGATCGAAGCCGACTTTGCATACTCGCCCACGCCGCCTGGCGCTGGAAGTTCCTCTGCCGCACGCAAACGATTCGCCAACGCAATGGCAAGTGCTGCATCGGTCGCTTATGGTGGAGTCGATGCCACTGGCGGTCTTCCCAATGGTGTCCTTGCTACATCCGCTTCCACGGGGTCGCGAACAAGCAGCGGCGGTTTCAGCATTCTGGGTCTAGGTGGAAGCTCTAAGGGTCTCGCTACTTCAAGAAGCGTCTATGACGATGACGAGGATCTCGTTGCAGCCAGAGCTGAAGTCACCCGTCTCGAGATGCAGTTCGCCGATGCTGCCGAGGCATCAGAAAAGCTCGCCCATGCGCGGCGTTCGCTCACTGGAGCTCTATCTGATCTTTCGATCAAACTAAGCAATCTTGGCGCTGTAGAGGAGATCCGGCCTCCATCATTGCGGCTTGGTCTGCCATACGTCCTGAAACGTACCGCATACACTGCTCGAAGTCTAGGCGAGCTCCAGGACGCTCTCAGCAACACCGAGCTCTTGACCATTGGCGATGCTGTAGCCTATCAGTCGATCAATGCTCGAGCGGCCAAAGACACCATGCTGTCTCGCAACGCTCTCGTCGAGGAACACCACAACGCACAGAAAGCAACCGTCAACAAGAAGAGGGAAGCTGAACATCTCAAAATGCAACGCAACTTGCGCGCCGATCGAGTCGATGACGCGTTGGAAGATCTGGAAGAGGCTAAGAGACACGAACATGCGCTCGCGCTGAACCTTAAGAAGATCAGCCAGGAACTGCATGACAGCTTGCAAAGCCATAGCCGATACGCGCATCAGGACTTGCAACAGGCGTTGGTGGAGCATGCGAGAGGAAGTGTTATGTTCCAAAGGCAACTGCTGAAGGAGATGAAGGGATTGAAAGCTGAACTTGAGAACTCGAGAAGACCAGATGGGCCGGGCAGCAGCAATCATACGCCGGTCAGGCCATCGCATGGATCGAGAGAGCCATCGATCTCAGCGCGACCACCTTTTGCGAGCGTTGATTCGGACAGGAGCATTCTTGGAGACCGACCTCCTTCCGCTCAATCCAGACCGGATGGCTTGCCTTCCAGACCGTCGTTCGACAATAGGCCGCCACCACCTGCATTTGCGCCGGAAGGTATGGCTCGCTCCGCATCCGCCGCATCAACGATCGACCAATCCGCAGCAGCAACATCAAATCCTCACCCCTCATCAAAGCTCCCACCAATGGCACCACAACCCAACGCATGGTCAGCAGGTCCATCACCACTTGGAACGCCCAACCTTACTCAATCCATGCACGCAGCGAACTACCCGCAAAAGAGCAACCCCTTCGCGACTCCTTCGACTCCTACTTTGCCTCACCCGCCACATCCATCCATGGGCTCTCAGTCGATGTTCCTAGATCGTCCAAGTGGTCTAAATGCAGCACGACCAAATCCGTTCGGAACGCTCAATTCAGGCGCTTCGGGTACAGCTAGTGGAAGGTCTAGAATCTCAGCTTCGGAAGCAGCTAGGAGTCTCGCTGGCAGGTTCTAAGTCTGGTTTCTTTCATACACAGAGCGAGAGCAATACCAACAGTCTTTATCGCCATTGCAGCGTCGTATTTGTGTAGACCCAGTCCGGAATGAGACATGCAGCGTGAAAGACGATTGTCCAGCGTACACTTTGCACACTACGCTTCCAAAGAATTTTGAGAAGAAGATTGCATTATCCGTAGAAACACAAGACGTTGAAGTCAGAAAAGAGAGAGAGAAAAGAAAACAGGGCAGGTATAAGGAAACGAATGTGAGTGTGCAACGAGTGTGTGGATGTAAGACTGGAGAGGAGAGAGAGGTGGGTGAGAGAAGATGCTATTCCGATTTGATGTTCCATAGGTATGAAGTGGAGATGCACGTTTCCGATTCTGGCCCAAAAAACTGAGTGGTGGTGGAGACTAGCTATACAGCGCAGCGCCCATCCTTCTGGCCGCTGACGAAGTCGGTGTTGATGGCGAAGGTGGTCGACCCCCGTTATGCGGTGGTGGCAATTGCCTTGCGTCACCGGAGAATTGCCTCCTGTGACCACCATGACCGCCTGCTGAGTGAGGCGACGATGGGGGGCCTTGTGACATGTACCCTGGACCAGGTGGCTGGAGGGGAGGTAGCTGCCTTGACGATGCAGCTAGTGGCGATGGAGGGGGATAGTGATTCCTACGGACAGCAGAAGGCGTTTGAGATGCGTAAGGCGAAGAAGGCTGCATCGAGGGCGAGAGCGGACCGGCGGCGTGCGGGTGCGACAACATCCTTCCGTGCGTGGGAGTCTGGGATGAAGGCGACAGGACATCTTGTCGGTTCGTAGGCGAGAACTGACCGTAGACACTACCAGGAGGAGCAGGTGCGCCAATCGAAAGCTTGTGGAGCGGAGTCGAAGTGACTCCACCTTCCGTGTTGTACGGATCAGGTCCAGCACCAGACCTTGAGCCACGACGAGCATGCGAGCCGCTCTTCCTACGTCCGCTCGAGCTGACAGGGTGGGAGTCCTGTCCGTAGTCGGAATCCTGCGATTGCTGATCCGATGCCGATGCAGAAAGCCCCTGTCCTCCATCGTCGGCCGTTGCCTTAGCAGCAGCTTCTTTGCGTCGCATCAACAAGTATCGCTGTCGACACTGATGATACGATCGTGTACCGACGGCACGCGAGATGAGTTCCCACCGTTGACCGTGCTCTTTGATGGCAGCTCGAAGTTTGGTGTCCTCCTCAGATGTCCATCGAACGTATGGCAACCGCTTCTCGGGATTCTGGTTGCCGCCAAAACTCTTGCCTTCGCTGGTACGAGATGATCCTTGCGAGCCATTTGCCTTGCGCGAGCCATCGTGGGCTCGCGAAGATGAGAGTCGTGAGACAGACTTCCTTCTGCCTTCGCCATCGAGAGCCATCTCATCATCACTGCTGAGGCTACCGATTGGGCTGACACCTTCATACTCGCCAGACTTATCGCTTCCCTGCGAAGGATTTTGACTGGCAGTGGCCTGGTCTGCGAGCAAGTCGAGCGCGCTGAGGATCTGACTGCCACCGGCACTGGGTGGGCCGCTCGGAGCATAGTCCTGATAAGGCCGACCCTGCGCGAAAGGATCAGCGCCTTCGGTCTGTGTTCGGTTGCGAGGCTGACGATCGCCGAGGAAGGGAGACCCGTACGGCTCAAAGTCGAAGGCTGCAGATGACACTCGGCGACGCTTGGGGCTTTCATGTGCCATGCGGAGAGGGCTCGATTGGATCGGGTACGGTCCTGCATTGTAGGGGTACGAATCGAATTCGGGACCGCGCTGAGTCGTGACGGACAGCGGCGGTGGGTAGCCCATTCCGCGATGCGCAGGCTCTCGGGAGTAGAAGGTAGGATCGCCACCGGGAGGTGGGAAGGGTGGTGCTGGGCCCCTCGAGCGAATGGTAGGCGAAGGAGCAGCCGCGCCGGGGTTAAGCGTCTCGGCGGCTTGCAACAGCTCGTCAATGCCGGTGAAAGACGAAGCGGAGTCTAACCTGTGGTGACGTTCTGCCCAGCTGTCTCGTCGATCCTCGCCTCGAGCAAGCTCGTCAAGCTCACGCGCACGAACACCTGTGCGGGGAGTAGTGGGACCGCCGACGATCGACTTTGGTGTCTTCTGAGGTCGCTCTGCAGAACGGGACGGTGGAGTGCGTGGCTCTCCGGGATATGCGGCGTCCCGGTCTCCGATCATGGGACCTTCACTAGCTTGACGCTTCACAGGTGAGGTGTGAGAGGTAGGGCCATGAAGATCAGCAGAAGGTGCAAGAGCCACACCATTCGGTGCGGTGCCTGAAGTCGACTTGTTGCTCTCCTGAGAGACAGGAAGCGAGCTCGGCTCAGTAGATACTCCTGATGCAGCAGCGGCTGCGGCCGCCTGCTCCTTGCGAAGCTCACGCAGTCGTCGAGCAGCAAGCATAAGATGCTCAGTCTCTGCATCGCCCATGGTGACATTGCGCTTCTTTCGGTTCTTGTCTCTGCGACTGCCGGAGCGGCTGGGTGTGGTGGGTGCGGTGCCGGGCTGGCTGATATCGCCGCCGGGCGTCTGAGGCTCTGCGTTCATTGGACCTGCAGGCATATCGGTGGCCTTGACACCACCAGAGACAAGGTAGGGCCTGAGAGATTTGAGCTCATTCTCAAGCTTGTAGACTTGAGCTTCAGCATCCCTGACACGGGCCTTGAGATGCTTTTTGTCAGTGATGAGCTTGTTCCTCTCGCGCAAAAGGGAGGCGGCGGGCGAAATGTCGGTGTCGACCTCGGCGAGACCCGAGCTGGAGATACCGAGACCCGTAGTGCCTGGGGAACGTTCAGACGACACGACGTCGTGCGAAGAGGAGAGGAAGCTTGGGCTGGCGAGGAGTCGTTGGTTGGTATCCGTGTTGGCGTTAGTTGGATCGGTTTTGAAAGATGAGACGCGGTTGTGGTTCGGCGAGCTGCCAGAAGCCGCTGCCTTGACCTTGTCTGCAAAGGTGACAAGAGGTGCGGAATTTGTGCTCGAGCGTCTCTCGTCGAATCCTCGTGCTTCTGCGCGGGTGAGCAAGGCGCTGAGCATCTTGGCCTGAGCTTTCCAGCCATCGAGCTCGGCTTCGAGACGATCGGTAACGTTGCGATGCGCAGCGAGGGCATGAGCGTGTGCCTGCTTCATGGAAGAGATGACTGAGAGGGCAGTCAGGCGTGTTGACTTGAGCTGGGACTGAGCGCGGTCTCGAGACTCGGTGAGAGTCGTGCATCGGGATGCAAGCAATTTAACCATACCGGCGAGCTCACGCTCCCTTTCGCTTGCAGAACTCTCTGCAGCTTGGTCAAGTCCCATGTTGGCCAAGGAGCCGAGTATGCTTTCGACGCTTCCTGATTCTTCCATTGGACTTGATGGGTCGGCTGAGTCCTTGTTGGCAGAAGTGGATCCGTACACAAGCATTTCGATTTCGTCCTTGGTTGGGCCGACACCGACACCAAGCATTGGGAAAGAGAGATGGCCGAGCTTGAGAACGTCGTGGTCGTTCTCATCATCGTCGTCTTCGGCTCCCAAGGACAAGGGTTGAGCTGCAAAACGGGATCCTAGAATGGGAGAAGGTGTTGGAGATCGACCTGGCGAGTGCGATGGCGAGTGAGTGGCGCGAGATCGATAAGAGCTTCGGTCGAGTGGACGCTCGGCAGCGACGGTGCGATCGTCGTTGCGATCGATGCTGGATCGTCTACTGGCTCTGCGTTGCGAAGAAAAGGAATCGTCGCCGTTGCGATCGAAGGAAGTGCTACCTCCGCTCAAGCGAGCAGCGGCTCTACGAGGACCCATGTTTTCCGAGATGGTAGTGGTGGGGCTTGCGTCGGGAAGCTGCTCATCACCGTTGAGCCTAGATGACGAGGCGACGGGATTTGGTGGAGGGCGGAACTCGTTGTGAGAAGTTGGCGGAGTAGGCAAAGCGGCGGCCGAAGTAGCTGGTGGTGTTGAAGGAGCGGTGCTCTGCTGTTGTGTGGTGGTGGAGCGAGCAGCGTCGTCGGTCTTTGCGTGGGCTGTGGTAGCAGTCGATGTAGACGACGAGGCTTGAGGGGCACTCGGTCGTGTCATCTTGCTCAGCCACGGGATGGTCCGAATCACGTATCACTTGTCAGCTTCGTATCAGCCGATGATCAGGCAGTGTGTGCCGACCAGAACGAGCAAGAGTTGCGGCAGGTACCGAGGGCGAGGCGGCTGTCCCGATACGGATCGATAACGCCGAGTCAGTCGGTCGATCAGAGTGTCAAGAGTGTTGGTGTAAAGATGTGGTATAGTGTTGCGGATGGATTGTCCGCTTCCGAAAGCAATGCAGAAGGGGCCGAAAGAGCGAGAGAGGGAACAACAACCAAGTTAAGAATGGTGATTACGATGAAGGAAGCGGCAGCCAACAGTCGGAAGTGAATGGCGATGGGAAGGAATGAACGAAAGGTCACAACCCGATCAAGCAGCGGCGGCGGCGGAGAATGATGGACAGGCGGACAGAGGGAGGTGAGGTGAGAGAGAGACAGAGAGGGAGAGAGAGTGGAATGAGCGATACACACATAGACACAGAGACACAGAGACACAGAGACGGAAAGGGTTTTGTGTGGATGGATTGTGTGCTGCTGCGCGAAGTGTTGGTCTGCAGCAGGCACATCAAAATCCAATTTCAGTTATTTTTGCAAGCCGCGGCGGCGGCGTTGAGAGGCGTGTTGATTGTGTGTGAGTTTTGTGTCTGTCTGTCTGACTGATTTGGCTGTCGATTTTCGCGTGTGTGTCTGTCTGTGTCTGTTTCCTCAGTGCCGTTGTCTCTGTCTCTGTTCTGTGTTCCAAATTCGTAGAGCGCCCGCTTCAAGGCATCCGGCTGACCCATTTTGAGTTTGACTCAGTGTTTTCTTTTATTTCCTAGTCGTGCCTCTCACACTTACGCGCCGTGCTGTGTGCCTTGTTCCTGCTGCCTGCCACTTCCGGCTTCTGGGCTTGATTTGGAGTTTGTCATCGCTGCCTGCTCTCTTTCTCTCTTTCTTCGCGACACAGAGTCAGTCTCAGCATCTTGAATTCTTTCTCGAAGGCACTGGATGAGTGGCTCTTATGCTTGCCTGTGTTTGCTCGTCTCTGACTCTCTATCGGACCTCGAAGCCTTTTGAGCCACACTCTCTGTCGACACTCATCTGCTGATCCCTTCGTAGCTTGTAGTCAGGCTCCGCTGGTAATCCTCCGCTGCTGACCCAAGCCTTCGGACGAAAGCCTTTGCTTTCCATCTGTACCTCAACCACACGTCTAGCCTGAAGTGCTCGACAAGCGAGACAATCTATGTCTTTAGCAGTCAGTGGACGACGTGAAGATCGACTGAGACAGTCATTGCATGTGAAGCGATGCTGGTGCTGCTGCTGCTGGTGCTGCCAGTGCTGCTGTTCACATGTCGGTAGAGGATCCGATGTCCGATGGCGAGCGAACGTCAGGGTCTGCAACTCTGCTGTGACTTTTGATGCAGAACGCAAGCAAACAAAAGGCGAGAGGATCGTAGACCTGCATCGCTCTCATGTAGCGCGTGTGAAGACGCGATTTCAGAAAATGAGTGGAAATCGAAGGGCGTGACATGAAGCAGCCAAAGGGCGACTTATGTCAAGATCAAACTGATAAAAAGTTGGTGCTTGTGCCGATTCGCCCGACGCTCAACCTCTTTCTGTAAAGTTGAATGAGCTTGTACTGTAAATCGCTTCGACCGATTCGATGACCCGATGTGTGTCTCAGTGTTAAAGAAAGATACGAAATTTCTTCTTTGGGATGTTAGGTTCTTCACCGTACACAGACACACCAATATGACAGGCGTATTCAAATCTTCACGAGACTACAAAAGTTATATTCGGCCCTTCGAGTCTTTGAATTGAGCCGGGCCAATTATTAATATTAATACTTGCTTGAGCTGAGAAGACGTGTAACATTCGCAACACAAAGCGCCAGCAGCAGGCAGCAGCAGCAGAAGCAACAGCAGACTCAAGCAGCTGGCTCGAGCCCTTTGCTTCGGCCAATCCGCGCAGCCAAGGCTGTTGCAACACAGAGTCTAGCGTGGCTCGTCAGTCTTCCAACGCATCACGTTCGCAACGCAACACTTTAGAGTACACTTTCTTGCTTGTCATTCTCCATCACAAGCCGGCTGTCTCAGCATCGGATCACGCCCGACACATCTTGCTGGACACACTCATTGCAGCGCTCGACCGCGACGATTCTGGTAGGGTACGACCTAGGCACAGTCATCCTTAGGCCAATCCGACAGCGCATTCTACACGCACGCGCTCTCGACCAAAGGCTGAGCAACGAGCAACTCCGCCCTTGACGGCAACACTTCCATCACCTTAGTATCGCTCGCCCACCATGCCGATGCTTCTCGACATTCAGCGCAAGCTTTTTGCCAAGTCAGAGCGTGTCAAGTCGCTCGACTTTCACCCTACTGAGCCATGGCTTCTGGCTGGTCTCTACTCGGGTTCGGTCAACATCTGGAACTACGAAACCGGTGCCATCGTAAAGACGTTCGAAGTGACAAACGTACCAGTACGATGCGTCAGGTTCATTGCTCGCAAGAATTGGTTTGTCGCTGGCTCAGATGACTTCCAGCTCCGTGCTTTCAACTACAACACTCACGAAAAGGTCATCAGCTTTGAAGCGCATCCTGACTACATCCGATGTCTCGCAGTACACCCCACAGGATCGTATGTCATCACCGGTTCCGACGACATGACCATCAAGATGTGGGATTGGGAGAAGGGCTGGCGACTCATGCAGACCTTCGAAGGCCACACCCACTACATCATGAACCTCTGCTTCAACCCAAAAGACTCCAACACATTCGCCTCTTCCTCGTTGGATCGCACCGTCAAGGTCTGGACTCTCGGCTCCAGTACCGCCAACTACACGCTCGATGCACACGACAAGGGTGTCAACTATGTCGAGTTCTACCACGGCGGTGAGAAGCCTTACATGCTCACTGTGGGTGATGACCGCACCGTCAAGATCTGGGACTACCTCTCCAAATCGTGTGTCCAGACTCTAACCGGTCACACTTCAAACGTGTCCTTTGCTGTCTTCCACCCTTCATTGCCTCTCATCATCTCGGGTTCCGAAGACGGCACTGTCAAGCTCTGGCACTCCAACACATACCGACTCGAGTCCACCCTCGACTACGGCCTCGAGCGCGTCTGGTGTGTCGCATACAAGAAGAACGGCAACGACGTCGCTATTGGCTACGATGAAGGCGCTGTCGTCATCAAGCTTGGAAAGGAGGAGCCAAGTGTCAGCATGGACGCGGCTGGAAAGGTCGTCTGGGCCAAGAACTCGGAAGTGCTCAGTGCCAATGTTGGTACAACGGCAGAGGAGGTCGTACCCGATGGTCAGAGGTTACCCGTATCGGTGCGTGAGATGGGCACCACTGAAGTCTATCCACAACTCTTGCAACACAGTCCCAACGGTCGATTCGTCACAGTATGCGGTGACGGCGAATACATCATCTACACCGCTCTGGCATGGAGGAACAAGGCTTTCGGCTCTGGTCTCGGATTCGCTTGGGCTGGTGACAGCAACACATATGCCGTCCATGAGGGCGGTTCCAAGGTCAAGGTCTTCCGCAACTTCAAGGAGCGTCCGGGTCTGCTCACTTTGGCATACAACGTCGAGGCTGTAGCTGGTGGTGCTTTGCTCGCTGTTCTTGGAGGTGGCTTTGTTTGCTTCTACGACTGGGAGACAGGTGCGTTGGTACGTCGCGTCGACGTTGAGGCCAAGGCGATTCACTGGTCCACCACTGGCGAGCTTGTCTCCATTGTCTGCGATGACTCATTCTACATCCTTCGATTCGACCGCGATGCATACGCTGCCTACCTCGACTCGGGCGCCGAAGTCGAGGATGAAGGTGTCGAGGATGCCTTTGAGGTGGTTACCGAAGTGTCGGAGAGCGTCCGAACCGCCAAGTGGACGGGCGAATGCTTCCTATACACCAACTCGACCAACCGACTGCAATACCTTGTCGGCGAGCAAACCCACACCATCACACATTCCGACAACGAGATCTTCTTGCTGGGCTACATTCCTCAGCACGGCCGCGTCTACGTTGTCAACAAGGACATGTCCATCTTTAGCTACTCGCTTTCCTTGGCGCTTGTCGAGTATCAGACCGCCATTCTCCGTGGTGATCTCGACGCAGCGGCGGGACTGCTCGAGCAGGTACCCTCGGATCAGAGGAACCGTGTCGCACGCTTCTTGGAAACACAAGACCTCAAAGACCTTGCTCTCGAAGTCTCGACCGACGCTGAGCACCGATTTGACCTTGCTATCTCGCTCGACAACTTTGAGACTGCACTCGAGATCGCACGCAGCGGTCCTCAAGTTGGTTCGGAATCGCGATGGCGCACTATTGGTGATAAAGCTCTTGCGAGATGGAATGTTGCTTTGGCGAAGGAATGCTTCGAGAAAGCGCAGGATCTTTCGTCGATGCTGCTGGTTGCTACTTCGACCAAAGATCGAGCACTCCTCGGCAGACTTGCTGAGCTTGCAACAGAGAAGGGTTCGACCAACATCGCTTTTGCCGCTTACCTCTCGCTCAGCGATGTCGATGCATGCATTGACGTGCTTGAGAAAGCAGGCAGGACATCGGAAGCTGCTCTGTTCGCACGCACTTACGCGCCCAGCAAGGTACCGTCAATCGTTACCAAGTGGAGAGGAGAGTTGGAGTCGACCAACAGACACAAGCAGAACGAGATTGCCGCTTCGATTGCTGACCCAAGCAGGAACGAGGCTGCTTTCGAGGAGGGATGGATGCAGAGTTTGGAGAAGGAGAAGGAGGTCAGGGCCAAACAGCCAACATCAACAACGGCAGGGAAGAAGGTGAACGGTGTTTCTGCGTGATCTCTTTCCATCTAGGTTCTGTTCTGTCTGAGCTTGTCACATTTATCAATGCATTCCCATTTCAAGATCCCTTCGTGTGGCCGTCTGTTCTGTAAGTAGGTGAGCATTTTTCAGCGAGCGGATCAGGATGTCTGTCGAGGAAGGGTTCAGGAGGGAAGATTGATTTTCCCGCGGTGCGGTTAACGCCGGATAAAACGGACTCTACGCATCTAGCTCCCCGCAATGCTCGTTCTCTTCCGCACGTCCCACCTATACTTCCCTTTGCTGCTCCCTACCTTTCTTCGTCCTTTCCACCATCACTCGCACAACCCTCGTTGAAACTTCCTCTTCTCGGCGATCATTCTCAAGATGTCAAGCTCGCCGTTCAAAGCGGAAGAAAGCGGCCTGTTGGTCGTATTCATGTCGCCCGGACCCAACGTAACTTTGGAAGAGTTTCACGAATGGTACGATACCGAACATGTACCGTTGCGCATTAACAAGTTTACCACGTTCAAATCGGCTGTTCGATACGCTGTTGATGCTACCACATTGACTCCCTCTGCAGCTAAGGATGGGGTGGAGTTGCCACCGGTATGCGAATGGGGAGCGTTCTACACGGTTTCTTCCAACGCCACTTTTGCCGATCCAGCCTACACTGGATTGCGCTCGCAGCGCTCAGAGAGGGAAGCAGAACTCTTCACCCGACTAGCGATTGTCGATAGGAGGATATACAAGCTCGAATACGATAGCGATCTCGATTCTTCGATTACAAAGGAACGCAAAAGGCTCGGTCTAAAGGTCCAAAGGCAAGCAGATACGCCAACGAGATTGGTAACCAACAGCGTCGATATGTTGAACGAAGATGCTCAGAACGAATACAATAAGTGGTTCGACGAAGAACACGCTCCTCTTTTGAGCAAAGTACCTGGCTGGAGAAGGAGCAGGAGGTTTACGTTGTTGGATAACGGAGTGAATGGTACACAGGCCAAAGCGGGCGATGCTGGTGCCGTGCCAAGGTGCTTAGGATTGCACGGTAAGTGTTTCTTCCCCTTGATGCTTCTGTCGTCGCAAAAGCTCCATACTCACCCCACCTCGCCTTTTATTCTTCCCTCCGTCTGAACACAGAATACGACAACGCCAACCCAGAATCAACTACCGAGTTCAAAGAGGCCTGCTCCACCCCATGGCGCGCCGCTGTCCTCGGCGAAAACGCCCAAAACTTGGTCAGAAGGGAACGAAAGGTTTGCTCCATCTACAGGGCTTGGGATCCCATCGCTGCCGTCAAGGCGGAGCAAGAGCAAAAGTAAAGCACAAACCCAGCGCCGTCGCTGTGTGTACTGCGGCTAAACATGGGCGCTTTGTACCATTTGCATAGTCAAGGCTGGCAAACGCCTGTTGTCCCTTGATGGAGCAATCAGCATTCGGAACTCTAGCTGCGTTGCGTTTGTCCGACAATGTGCATGTGTGAATTTGTTGGTTGCCATACTCCAAGCCGCTCAAAGCGACTGTCACGGCAGGCTACAAAGCACTGACACTGTGCTTCCGAGCGCCAGTGAAGTGTGAGGGGAAAGCTTAGCTTGCACTTAGCGCGTATGAGGATTTGAGACTTCGGGGCCAGACAAGGGAGATCACAATGGTATACCTTCCCACTCCATGCACTGGGCCGTCGAGCAGAGATGCGAGGCTTGGCCATCACCGTTAACCTGCGGATCCTTCGCAGCGTTGTCACCGTCGCACCCGGTCGAGTCGATCGTGTTGAGGCCAATCAGTAAAGGGTTGCGGAACTTGCGGCGTCCAGAGCATCAAGCTCACCTGTAGTGGTACGCGACCAGTCTGTTTGTGAGGGCGGGGGGCGGGTGCAGCGTGTGAGTGCCATTCTTGCCTCGATAAGCCCTCTCGGTCTTCATGATGGGCATGGCAGGGTATGACGTGGATCCGCCGCCAGTAGGTGTCTTGGCCTTTTCACGTGTTCCTTCCCACGGCCAACATTAACTTGACAACCTGCCAACAGCAAGTATGTCTCCTTCAAGTAAAGGTAAGCGTAAAGCAACCGAAACGGAGCTCGAGAGCTAGAAGCCTGTAGAAACGCACTTAACAAAGTTCAGACTGAAAGACTGTTCCTTTTGACAGCGCTTCGGGGGACATCTTCAAGAGCCGGCTTTCCGCTGGCACTCGACCCGGCTTTCCGCTCGGTTGGATGCGTGTCATCATGCTGATTCTTTCCTGCGCGCGCTTCTCTTCACTCTAGCACCATCCTCACGGCACCACAACCAGACCACGAGTCGAATCCGAGAGGCCGTCTCTGCTCCCGCTGCGCGAGCAGAGACAGTCATACTGAGCAGCGTTTGCCTGTCGACGTAGACTTGCGCCTCTCAGGATCTCTTCTCGTTGTATTCTCTTGGTGCCGTGATGATGTTTGAGTTGCTTCTCACCGGGGTGAACATCTTCGAGAGCTGGCTTTCTGCTAGCACTCGACCTGGCTTTCCGCTGGGGCAGACATCTTCGAAAGAGGCAGCCTGAAAGGGTCTTGCAACTATGTCTGTATATGTATATGTAAGAACAATGGCAATCCTGGCACGTCTGCTCAGAGCGGCCGAGAGGTTTGGTAGCGAGCGTGCGAGCCGTAGCTACTGACCCAACACTTTTGCCGTCTAGCTTGCTTTTGTATGAAAAAAGGTGTCATGGACTTGGACACCGACCCCAGCTCAACAGTCTACGTCGTGCATTCAAGTATATCGATGACAGCAAGCAAATACAGTTCTCAAGTTGTACCAAGCTTTGCAAGCCAAACCGGGATCACTCAGTGCAAGAGAATCTTCTGCAGCTCAATCAACGCTTTTGCCATCGAGCAAAGCGAAGTAGTGAGGAGATTGAGGTATGGCCAAACTCCCTTGCGACGCGAAGATCCGGGGTTGCGCAGCTTGAGCTGGTGTCGAGCAAGCTGGACGGCGGTATCGGCAGCGACTCGATGAGAAGCAGCAGTTGAAGAGCATAGGCAGCTGTCAACTTAATGCAGCTCTCTGACACGCTGCGTTGCAGCAACTGCAAATATATGTCAATCGTTGACCCCTGTCCTTTGCATCAGCGTAGCATGTGCTCCATTGCGCCCTCACCTCATCGGCTCCCTGGGCTTTCTTTCAGTACTTGGCGACTTTCTGTACCTTTCCCTCATCCCTCTTTGAAGCCGGTACCGTGCGCACATGCATTGCTGCTGCCCTTCAAACAAACGCTTGCCACTTGCACTCTGATAATCAAAAATGGGGATAACGCACTACTGAAAAATGGATGCAAAATTGAGCGTTGTTGCGAAACGGTGAATAGAGGCAAGCGAAAATGTATGTACACGAATTATGCGACGTCTGCTACGACATCTTTTCATCGAATGAAGATCTAGTTGTTGAGCTTCCTCCTCTTCCCCTCGGGCCACTTCATACTCTTTGGCAACGCATCGACTGGGTCAGTACTCAACCTTTCCGCGGTTGCCAACCTTCCATTCTGTACCAAGACGGCATCCATGATGACCAACGCCGCCATGGCTTCTACGATGGGTACGGCGCGGGGTACGACGCATGGATCGTGTCTTCCTCTGGTATTGAGCGTGCCCTCTTTACCGTCGTACGATGCGGTAGCTTGGTTCTGGCTGATGGTAGCGGGAGATTTGAAGCCGATGCGGAAGTAAATGTCTTCGCCGTTACTAATGCCTCCCTGGATACCGCCAGACCAGTTGGTCACTGTGCCGAGACGTCCATCTTCCTTCAAGATAAACTTGTCGTTGTGTCGGCTACCAGCAACTTCGGTTCCCCTGAATCCACTTCCGATCTCAAACCCTTTCGTAGCAGGGATGCTCAGCATCGCATGTGCCAATTTGGCTTCCAACTTGTCAAAGCAAGGTTCGCCAAGTCCACTGGGTACTCCACGGATCACACAAGTGACGGTTCCACCGATACTGTCGTTATTCGCCTTAGCCAATAGGATGCGTTGCCTCATTCGCTCGGCCGCCAAGTCGTGCGGGCAGCGAATGGCGTTTTCGTCGACTTTGGCGCGTGTGATTGTGTTGAGCAAGTCGCGGAATTCTTTCGAGAGCGGCTCTTCCGCTTCTTCTTCGGTGAGGTGGTCGGTGTTGATGACATTATCGACTTTGGTTTGAGGTGGACCTTCGGTGGTGCTTTCTCCGTAGAAGGATTTGCCTTCGACGACGACATCGCCTTCCTTGGTTTCGGCAACGGGAGCGGCAGAGTTGACGACGTTCTTGGCGAGCTCCTCACCTGGGTAACGAGGGATGTGGACTTTTCCAACGCTCGAGACGAAAGCTACGATTTCGACTCCGTACGCTTCCTTAAGGTACTTTTCGGCCAAAGCACCGGCAGCGACACGGCCAATAGTTTCACGTGCACTACTCCTTCCACCTCCCGAGCTGGCTTTTACGTTGTATTTCTCGAGGTAGGTGAAGTCGGCGTGAGAGGGTCGTGGGTAGGCATCCAGCGTCTCATCGGTGTAATCGTGGGGACGCTGATCCTGGTTCCGTACGAGCATGGCGATGGGAGTGCCGAGAGTGACACCCTTTTCGACACCGGACTGGATCTCGACACGATCCTTCTCATCTCGAGGCGTGGTGAGGTTGGATTGACCAGGACGACGACGTGAGAGTTGAGTCTGAATGTCTTGTGGGTCAAGAGCAAGTCCAGGAGGAACACCGTCGACGATGCAGCCTACGGAGGCGCAGTGAGATTCACCGTAGGTGGTGACGCGGAAGTGCGAGCCGAATGTGGACATGTTGGAGTGATCAATGCAGGGAGGGAGGATGATGGGGGAAGAGAGGGAGAAAGAAGCGTATCGGAAGGATTGAGAAGAAAGTCGCAAGCAGCCTTGAGAGTGAGTTGCGCTTTGATGCAGAATGAAAGAGTGAAAGTGGGCCGTGATTACAAAAAGTCGCATTTCACACACACCGACACTCGGTAGCAGCACACGAGTCATGCCTACACCTGCCAATTTTAGACTCAAGCTCAGACCTTTCCTTCCGAATCACCGATTCTTCGGCCTGAACCGATGCTTCGATAAAGCTCACTTTTTGACAGATTCCCACACTCTTCGGAAGTGTTGCTCTCTTATTCTCATTTCGACGATCGAGAACAACACTTTGCTCGGACTATCTCAAGACAGCAACGCAACGCAAGTATGGCGTCGTCGTCATCACTCGGCAACGCCTCACTAGCGAATGCCACGTCGGCACAGGCGTTCTATACGCAGTTTCGCACAGCTACTTCTGCGTTGCTGGAAGAGCTCCAGGGTGTAACAACGAAACAAGGGTTACAGGATGGGTTGCAAAAGTATGCTGCACTGAGTGGGGAGTTGACAAGAGCGGTGGATAGCGGAGTGCTACCAGCGCATGATAGAGAGGTGCACAGGAGGGGACTAGAGGAAGTAGCCAATGCCTTGGAGCAGAAGAGAAAGGCAGTAGAAGAAGGAGCGGACGTGAGTGAAGGGAAGAAGAAGAGAGGCGGATTTGCGTTCAAGCGGAAGCCGCCTTCGCAGTCACAGCCACAACGATTGTCAGAGTCAACGTCGACAGTGGAAACAGATACAGCATCAGATGCAGCACCAGCAGAAAGCAAGCAGCACAAGACGGATGAGCCGACGATCAGGATGACCAACACTGCCAACGGGCAAGAATCGAACCACTTGACCATCTCTTGGCTGCACAACACTTCATACAAGCACAACGCTGCTTTGACCCCTCCCGATAATGGTACTAGGCCGCTATCGATCGACATCGCCGAGATTACCAACTCAGTTGTTGACCTGCGCCCCTTGGCAACCACATCAACCATCCTCTCGGTGCAGCTCCGCCAGATCGCATCCTCAATCCTCCTGCTGCCACCCATCGATGGCAGCATTATGATCCACCACCTCACATCATCACTACTGGTCATTCCTTCGTGCCATCAATACCGCATGCACAATTCGGAAGATACGCTCATCGAGCTGAGCACAAAGAGAGGCAGCGTCGTGACGGTGGAAGCGTGTCAAGGTATTACATTCCTCACCAGTGGAAGCGAAGGGCTAAGGGTGCAGGACTTTGATGATCTCATTAACAGCGAGCAACTGAAGCTCGGACAGGGAGATAGCAACGAGGAGAAGAAGGGCAACTTCAGGACCGTCAAGAGGGGAACGAGTGATCTGGCGGAGAAAGCCAATCAATTGTTCAGCGAAGGACTCTCGACCAAAGACTGCATAGAAAGAATTACCAACGAGTTGAGCAACTCGGCATAACAGCATTCGTCAAACAACTTATACCCAATCTGATTAGAGTAGCTTTTGCATCAATTGTGCTTGTACACTATCACCATTACTACTGGTTACTTCGGAGATGCTGTCAATGTAGAGACCGCTTTCTTGATCGCTTTGGGGCGTGACTTTACTCGTTGCGCATAATCAGACTGACACCGTCCCTAACAGGCAGTACCACTACTTCGACCCTCTTGTCCTCCCTGACAACCTTGTTGAACTCTTTGATCGCATCTGCATTCTCCTTGCCGATCTCCAGCACCTTCTCTTCCACCAATCCATCGGTCCAGGGTGTACCTTTGTACAGTGTGTTGTCGACCACAAGCAGACCGTTCTTCTTCAACAGACCCTTGTCAAGGATGGTCTGGAAGTACTTCTTGTATCCTGGCTTGTCAGCATCGATAAAGATAATATCGTAAGCCTCTTCGTCGCTCAAGATGTTCTTTGCGATCGCATCCAAGTGGTCAACGGCATTTCCTACTTTAACGTCGATCTTGTCACCCAAACCAGTCTCGTTGAAGAGGGGACGAGTGAAGGTGTCCAAGTAAGGATCGATTTCGAGTGCCGTCACTTTACCTCCTTCGGGCAACTGTTGTGCGATGCAAACGGTGGTCGTACCGGTGAACATGCCAATCTCGAGTGCCTTCTTGGCGTGAGTGAGCTTGGTGAGGAGACCGACAAAGTTGCCTTCGTAAGCACCGGCTGACCACGCAGCGGAGAGGTGGAAGAGCGTTTGCTTGTTCGACCATGCCGAATCCCAATCGTGTTCGGCTGTGGCTTTGAGGAGTGGGCGCTGCACAGCGGGAGCAGGCGACGAGACGTTGTCAAGGTAAGGGTCCAGGCCGGAAAGGAGGGTAGAGACTAGCTTGAGTTGACGAAGCTGTTCGTCGGTCAGTGGGGTCGATGTGTTGAGCGAAGGGAGGATGTTGGACAGGAGGGTGGCAGCCGAGACGATGGGCGTCTCGCAGGGAAGGTCGATGTTGTCACTCATTTTGGTCCAATCTGATGGTGTTGGATGTGAAAAGGTGAGATGGTGGTGGTGAAGCGAGAGG
Source organism: Pseudozyma tsukubaensis (assembly GCA_001736125.1). Taxonomy (NCBI): domain Eukaryota; kingdom Fungi; phylum Basidiomycota; class Ustilaginomycetes; order Ustilaginales; family Ustilaginaceae; genus Pseudozyma; species Pseudozyma tsukubaensis. Next base: position 52,930 of record MAIP01000020.1, on the reverse strand, counting down.
AAGTTTGACAAGGTGCACCGACGATATCTCAATCAGATTCAGACAAGGTTCTGCTCAAGGGTTGGAACAGAGTTCTATACTTAGGTAACTCAAAGTATGCTCAAAGCAAGGGGTCTGCGGCATTCATGATTCGCACTTTCATGGCACTGTGCAACAGTCGGGGTAAGACGATGCGGCGTATTGCTGATCAGAAGGTGCATGGCCATGGCACAAGCGAAGGCTGTCAAACGACCGACCGACATTTACTGTGAACACGCCGACCTCAACGGACGTGCTCATTCACTTGCGTTCAAGGGTCCAAGAAGAACATGAGCTGTCTAGCGGTGAGTTGCTGCATGACTGTGGAGGCAAGAGACAGAGATGCGGGTCTGTGCGTGCAGATCGTGCTTTCTCAGCCGTGCATGATGCCTTTTTGAGCCAAAGGCGTTGTTAGACTGAGGCGGATGTCAAAACAGAAAAAAGCGGGATCTGCATCCTAACGACGGAATCGCGTGCGTGTGTGTGTGCGGAGTTGAGTTGAGTCGAGTCGGGACAGAAGGCGTTTTCTCGGCTGCTGCACGATTGAACGCACACATGCTCTTGGCAGCTTCGGCATCTCCGGCGAACAATCAGGTCCTTTTGAGCATATCACATCGCCCGATCGGATCACTTCCGCATCTCTTTCTATCGTATCACATCGCCTGTCATTAGCCACTCACACGTCGGCAACAGTGCTGAGTCTTGGCACCCTCATCCTTGATCTCACCACCACCATCATCTCAAGAAGCGGCGTGGAGTCGAGCAACGGTTCAAGAGTGGAGTGGGACTAGACCCACCGGAGACCCCGCCTCTACACTTCGTGCTTGGACCCCGACTCGATGCTCTCCTTTGCAAGCGACAGCTTCCACTCCAAGTCAATGTTGTAGCCTCACAACACTCACTCTTCGCGCGCCCAGAGGCGTTTTCCCGCCCAACATGGATCCATTCGCCAGCTACGCACCTGTGGAGAACCCGCAACAGTTTTGGGCAGAACTCGACGACATCCTAGATACCCCCTTTCACCCTCCAACATCCTCTTCTTCATCCAACGAAAGCGAAGAGGAAGCTTTGTTGAACGCAAAGCGCATCTATGTTGCCAGCATTACCGCCAAATTCCTCCATCTTTGCGCAGCTTGCTTCAACGATCATCTCACTTCGGAATACAATCAGGACCACTGCATCAATCGCTTGTTCTCCTCCACAGCCTTTCGGGACGATGCAGATGCAACTGCAGAGGAAGGCAGCGCTGCCTCTATACCCATGCATCAGCTCGCAGCCGAAGAAGCCATACGCATTATGCAGACGAGCACATCAATACCTATCCTCCTCATGACCTACGAGATGGTACTGCAGTACGGAGACGCTTTCCCATCAGCATACAAATCCATCCAGGCTTCAGCGACCACAGTATCGTGGGTAGGTGTAAGAGCCTTCCTGCATCGACTTGTGCATCAAGTTTGGGCAGGAAGCTATGCGGCTCAAGCTGAGGCAAAGATCGGCATCTCGAATGCTCCAACAGGATGGAACGGCAAACACTGGGACGAGGAACCCGATCCAATCGCAAGCTCATCCACACCAGCATCGACTACAGCTACTTACGTCTCGAAAGGTCTCACATCGTCTTCCGCATCGAAAGACATTGCCATCCAGATCAGTCTCCGAGAGAAAGCCGTCCGCATGCTCTACGAAGTGTGCCGAGTGCAGAAGCTTGAACCTGCCCACCTCAAGGCATTTGACGAACGTTTCATCCATCATCTCTTCGATCTCGTCGAAGAGACTCGCCATCACCACGACGAAGACTTCAACTACCGCCTCATCAAGCTGCTTGTCGCAATGAACGAGCAGTACATGGTAGTGACATTGACATCATCTGCTCCTGCTTCTTCCGCTGCCGGCAACCAGATCAACTCCGCCCCACCAACCACTTCGCGTCCAGCCAATCTTGTCCTCAGCGTTCTGCAGCAGCGACTCAATGCGAGCAAGACGTTCGGTGAGAATCTCATCTTCATGCTGAATCGCGCCAGTAGCTCCGATGCCGAGGACGTTTGCATGCAACTTCTTGTGCTCAAGCTTCTCTATTTGCTCTTCACCACAAAAGAAACAGCATGCTACTTCTACACCAACGATCTGCGTGTTCTTGTCGACATCTTCATCCGCGAGCTCAACGATCTGCCCGACGAGAGCGAATCTCTGCGCCACACATACCTTCGCGTCCTCCATCCCCTGCTCACAAACACTCAACTCTGCACGTACCCTTACAAGCGACCCCAGATTCGCCGCCTGCTCACTGGGTTGCTCGCACATGGACATCTCAACGATATCTCTTCAACTACAAAGCGCTTGGTCGAGAGGTGCCTGAGGGCGGAATGGTGTGTAGAGCTCGACAGGCTAGATGGCACAGAGCGAGTGGTCAAGGTCGAGCCCATTGGAGGTGGTGAGACGCACGAGAAGCGCATGGAGGCTGGTGTCACTAGTGAAGGCTTGCCCATGCTCGCAACAAAGATCAAGGAGAATAGCGCCTCAGTACAGCATACGGCGGAAAGCCTAGCTGCGACGACCCAAGAAGAAGTGATGGAAGAAGATGGCACCGACTCGAACGAGATCACTTCTCCGACTGCGGTTGGAGCTGAACACAAGCTCAATCCTTCCCATTCGTCAGGATCGCTAAGTGTACCAGCCACTCTCCGAACCAGAGACAAAAGGGTTGCCTCACTATCGCATCCACGCACTGCCGCCTCTTCCTTAGCAGACGACGGCGACACGCTCCTTCGCCCTACCTCTGCAGCCTCGCTTTCAAGTGCGACTGGCAAGAACGTACGACGAGCAGTCTCGGCTCAATCTGCACCCTGCACACCACCGCGTGCCGGATCGCCCTCCCCCAATCCCACTTCTGCCTTCACGTCGACTTCGCGTCAGGATTCCGTACAACTATCGTCACCCGTCGAGATGGACGATGCGCTCTCAACGTCTTCTTCTTGGCACGCGCACATGACCGAAGATCCACCTCTTCACTCTCGATCGCAAGACGCGCCTGCGACGGCCGTCGAAGGAGCCGGTGCAGTACCGCTTTCCATCGGCCCTCATCTGTATCAATCCGTAGTGGGCGACAACATCGCGGCGAGTAGCTCTCCTCGAGTAGGCTCGCCGTTGAGTTGCGACTCGACGATGCAGGTTCTCGATGCAACAGCGTTGCAGCAGCAACAGCAGCATCACCAAGAGGGAAGCGATTCGACTATTCATGCGGCTCCCATGTCTGCAGGCAGCTCGAGTAGCGTCTTTGAGCCAAAGCAACGACGTAAACCGCCGCAGCCGCCTATGTCGACACAAGCGAGGAGGGCAATGCAATTGTCTTCGTCAGCGCCTCACTTTGGCTCGGACGCGGGCTCGGCGAGCGGGTCCCGAGCGGGATCGCCAAGTTGGGCTTCGACTGGCTCGAGTCCCGTTACAGAGGATGGAGGGCAGATTGGTGGAGGAGGAAGCGCAATAAGCACCGCAGGGAAGACGGGAAGCGTGGGCAGAAGGAGGCCGCCCCCTCCGCCGCCCTCCACTGCGACACCACCGCCCAGTCATACCTTGAGCAATGCTAATCTGGGAAATGCAGGTCACGTAGAAGCGGACGGTGAGGGAGATGATTTGGCCAGCGCCCAAAGCTGGTACATCGCGGAAAGGTTGAGGCGGGGACTCCGTATCAAATAGAACTCTATCTTTTCCATCGTAACAACATTTCTTTGCATCAACCCTGTCTGCTTCTTAATTCAATCCCCTGTTGCGCTTGTGTGGACTGCTCGGCTGTGACTCGTTAAACCCCTGAGAGCCATGAACGGGACAGTTGGGGCAAGCATAGGGATAGATCTTGAGGCACAAGGCGTGGTACGACTCGAGATATTTTCTGCTGCATTGCTGCTCGCTTGAAAGGTGCGCAATTCAGAACAGTTCCATGTTCACCTTCAAGACCGATCGTGACCGGTCGACTTTGCACAAGCATGTGGATCTAAATCCTGTGCGTCTGCGAGGACGAAGTCTAAAGCTAACGGACGAATGTGGTGCAACTTGTGTTGCAACGGCGCTTTCACGAAGAACTGCCTCCGTCTGCGTAGAGTCTGAAAGCAGATGCAAGAGAGTCCCGACCGAAAGGAGTGGTATGTGAGCCTGACGTTCGGAAGCTAGGCGAAGCGAATCATCTTCGCGCGGCAGAGTCTCCCGACCGCACCTGCAAGAGACTCAGCAAGCGAGCTAAACTCAATCCAGAAGCTCTTTCGTCAGGCAAAATTTTGGGGCCGAAGACGCTACCGAGGAAGCAGCGACAAGAGACCCACCAAGCGATCCATATCTTCTTCATAGTCAGCGCCTTTGTCAACACTGCATTGTACCGAGTCGCAACATTACGTCCGTACGACACTCTCGTAGCTAGACTCGATGAAGAGAGGTGCCTGAGAGAGATCTTCACACTGCGCGATTCAGTCGAAAGTAGATGTCACGATGAAGGGAAGCGAGCCAAAAGCTTTACTTTTGGCATCCTCCGTCGAATGGAGGCAACAGCTATGCGCTGCGCATGTATTCTGCGCTGCCCATACGCCACCACTTGGCAGACAATGGAGAAGCGGCTTTCGTCGATTTGCGCATCTAGGCTCTTGGTCTGACGACAAGAGACTCACCAAGCGATCAGACATCCATGCAATCAGCTCACTCAAGATCCAACGAGAAGCAGCGACAAGAGACCCAACAAGCAGACAACGTCCGACCCCAGTTCCCGTGAAATCGGGATGAGGCAAGTCTCACGTATGTCGGACACTGCAGGTCCGCCCTGCAGGTTGTCACTCAAAGCGACAAGAGATTCACCAAGCGAAATAGAGTTTGAAGACTCTCGAGGGTACATGGCGAAGAGAAAAGATTCCGAGCACACGAAGCTGCAGCTTGGACAGCAGGAGGTGGTCTGAACGCACATTGGTTCCTCGTTCAAGGGAAGGCTGAGTGAGAGAGTACCGCAGAGAGATAGTACCAGCCGATCATGCGTTGATCTGGTGCAAGCTTGTCCACACAATGGCGCGGTGGCGAGCGCGTTAGAGTGCTCCGTGTGACAGGCGTGCCGCTCAATTGCGGCGTTTCACGCATGTCCTTCTCATCGAATCCCTTCTACATTTTGAGTGTCATCGCAGCAAGATGCAGCTGCCACAGAGCGAGCTGATGACATGCTCAATAGCATCTGCACAGCGCTTATGCAGCTCGCCGTCAACTCGGTTGGTCACCTATCACACTCTCGGAGAATTCCCTCGCTTCCATGTACTACTCCTTGTTTTCCGTACCGGGACTCTTTCATGCTCCTTCGAGGGTCACACCAGAAGCTACATGACGCCAAGTAGGGGTAGAGCGCTAATGCAAATGGATGTCCTAGTGCGAGTAGCCCTTCGAACCTTGCTATCTCGAGCTGCTTTGGCCTGCGCCATGACCTCCCAGTAACGGCCCAACCTAGCGCGAGAAACCACTTTCAGTACGCTTGGACGCACACTGGGCTCCAATTGAACCCCGCACAATGGGCCTCAGCTGACCACCTGTGTCAACGAAAAGGTCCAAGCTAGACAACAAAGCGCTCGAACACTCCTTGATCGGCGTGTGTCGAGGTAGTAGTGTCTAAGCGACAGTGTACTAAGCGACAGTGTACTAAGCAACCACCTAGCGTCCAAGGTGCGGAAATAACTATCGTGCCCCCACGAATGCGCGCTTCTTTCACAGCTTGACACCCACTCCATCTTCATGCTAGCTTGCAATACACCACTTATTTGCGCCAGCCTCCAAAATGAGGGCTGGCCCTTTGCGTCACAAGCGCCAAAAGAACTTGCGAAGACGATAAGCGCGGACGGCCGTTGTCTGCATGAACGTGTCAAAATGCGGCAAAAGAACAAGCGACGAACAGAAGCCGAAAAACCACAGTGTGGGGTAACGTCAAGTCAAAAGGGCAGATATTTCACATGTCAAATAGAGCCAAAGCGGCACAAACCCACAGGACCCTGACTTGCGAACCGCGAGCCGCAATCTTTTTGTTTTCTGATTCCGCTTGCAGTTCAGGGCGGCGGGTGGTGACAGCAGCTCGCTTAGTCCCACACAATTGCAACTTGGGGGCTAAAGCGGAAGGTCGATGTAAGACACACCCGCATTGCAGCAGGGGGTTGGTTGGTGGTGGTGTTACCGCCCACTATCCTCGCTTGGTCTTGTCGAGGGGAGGGCCATGTATATAAGTATCCCAGCTTGACCTTTGATAAGAGTCGTGATCTCCGTTCGTTGTCCTTGTCATCTTCAACCCCCTCACAAAAATCTAAGATGTCGACCGCCACCGCCACCACCACCACGGCAACCGACTTGGCCGATGTCGACCTCGTCGCCACCCCTACCCCCGTCAAACGACCTAACAAGGGTAAAATGACGGCAACATGGCACACGAAACCTTCCTCGCAATGGAACCTTGCCGAGCGATCCCTCGTCCTCCTCGGTGTCGCAACCGACAATGGTCCCAAAGCACAGAAAGTGGTGCCGCCCGTATACGCCAAAGATGCCCCCGTGCCCGTCTACCCAATTTGGAAGATGCATCGTACCATTGCACCCAAAGCGGCTGCCCCGCTACTCGCTCATTTTGCATTCACAAAGTATACCGGAATCGAAGTGCCGGTTCTCTACGCCACACTGGGCTACCTGGCCTACTTCATCTGGTTCGGAACGGGCGTTTTCAAATGGTGCAACGATATGTCGAATAAGTTCGGTACCTTTGATGGTACTGCGGAGAGGGATGGCGTTCCCGATGTAGATACGTGGAATGTAGCGGTGGGGTTGCTGATGGTTGTGATCTCAAGAGCGGTGATCGCAGTGCCTTATCTGTACAAGCCAAGCGAGCCTCTGTTGGATATGAAGACATTCATGATGCTGCCGGTCAACATGTTCATGTTCAGTACCGCGGTCGATTTCTACTTTTACTGGTATCATCGTCTCATGCACGAGGTGGACTTTTTGTGGAAGTTTCACCGTAAACATCATACCACCAAACACCCCATCGCTGCACTTGGTGCCTTTGCCGATCACGAACAGGAGTTCTTCGACATGGTCGGTATCCCGATCCTCGCTTGGCTGACGTGGAGGATCAACTTTGCGACGTGGTGGTTCTGCACCTGCTACATCCTTTTCATTGAAGCTAGTGGACACAGTGGATTAAGAGGCTACTTTCAGAATCCTTCGACTTGGTTCTTGAGGTACATCGGCGCAGAGTTGTGTCTGGAGGATCACGACATTCATCACCGACAGGGATGGAAGAAGAGCGGCAACTATGGAAAGCAGACTAGGTTGTGGGATACCATCTTTGGGACCAAGAAGCCGAGAATTGAAGGTACGCCAGAGAGGATCAACTGGAATGATCCCATGGACGAGCCTCAGATGGAAGGGCGGATCTTGCCAGAAAAGAAGCAGTAGAACATCGTCGCACTAGTCGCAATTGTGCAAAGTCATCAACGGAATTCTCTCGCACCATATTAGTATATATCACTTAATCGAACGCTCACTTGACTTTGATCATCGTCGCTGAGATCCTTGAGTGCAAACGCAAGAGCGACAGCAAAACGAACAGCGTGCCGCTAACAAGTCATAAAGACATACGGTGAGGCAAGCGCAGCTGAAGCTCGTCCGAGCAACGTCCCATGCGAAGCCATCATCGTTTCCATGTTCCTCCGTAAGCAACGCCAACTCCGTCTGTAGATGCCACACCCAAAGCAAAACACAATGGCTCTGGCGTTGAAAGCCATCACTCTATAAGATCCGAAGCACTGCTACCCACCCTTTGCCAGAGAAGGAGGCTTCGCGGGCGTGTGTAGGGATAATTACACTTCAAGGCTCCGGTACCTTGCTGTCGTTGGCGAAAGTAAAGTCAAGTCGTGCCCTTTCAAGGAAAAGTTACCCACCACGACCACTAGGGCTTGGAGGCTACCGCCCTACTCCGTGTCACTGTCCAGCTGAGCTACACGGCGTAAGGCGATGCGATCTATAAAAGGTGGGCGTGTAAGTCTCATATAATGATCTCTACCAGTGACTCGGCGAGGCGGACTTTTTCGTGCTCGGTCCAGCGCACAACACGGCACTGAAGGTTACAGCTACGGCCCTTTTGACAAGGTCCGACGCAACCATTTCCACACGGCAACATGCTTCTTTCGGGTCGTCTTGAGGCACCGCTCTGCACAAGACAAGATGAGGCAAATCGACCACAGACGGCAGCACACAGCAGTGTGTCCAACACCTTCTCTTCACATATCAACATTGTCCTTTCTCTTGATCTCGAGCCATGTCCGTAGACAACAGAACGCGTTTTTTCTGGGCATGAAAAGCATACTAGCCCTACTAGAGGCGAGTCACAATCATTCACAGAACGGGTATGGCACTGTTCCTTTTGGGGTCGCAAACGCTACTCTTCACCGACTAGAACGAGATCCGAATGCCAAGCTACCACAGACCGTGCAGCACAGTGTTCCTTCGATACCGAATCTGCTGGTCTTGGTTTTTTTGACGTCTGAAGCTCCATCAAGTTGCTGTTCAGGGACCGTAAAGAGCAGCACCAGCGCTCACCAAATTTCCCTCCCCCCCCTCCCTCCCGGGGTTTTGTGTGTCGTTTCCAAAGTCGAAGTTGGCACTGTACCGTATGGGTCGTCAAAGCGCTACTCTTCACAGACAAGACGAGATGCAACGCAAGAGACCGCATCGTGTGTTCGACACTGCTTCGTCCTTTTGGCGCCAACCCGTCCACACAGACAAAAGAATGGCTGCCATGGCAATCGAATATCTCAGGGCGACGCACGCAAAGGAGTCGAGAGCAACCGTCCACACTGCACAGCACGCTTCCTTTCGGTGTTGCAAACGCTACTCTTCGCAGAACAAGACAAATTTAGATACGCACCATTGACTGACGGCAGCGTAGCGACTGTTTGACACTGCTTCATTCTTTTAGCGCCACAGATTGTTCAGAAGAGTCAAACACAGTCCGTTCTGATGGCAGGACACTGGAAGTTTGGTTGATCAAACGATGCCCTTTACAGACAAGACGGGACCGATGTCAACTGTGCACACACCAATCCGTTTGTGTGATAGAACGTTGATTTGCATCTCACTTCTTCTTCTTCTTCTTTCTTCTCTTCTCTTCTTCTTACAAACAAACCTCGAGGGTAGACAAAAGCACATCCCCCCGCATCTCCCTCTCCTCCCCGTCGTCCAACCTTCCATGCCTCACACAGAGGAGCTCGACTAGGAAAGAGGCTCAGGCGCCAACGCAGTGACATCCTTCGCCTGCTCATTAACTCTCTCCTTTTCCCCGCCATTTCTCGTCCTATTCCTCAACCTGGCCCCTTCGGCATCGCTATCCGCATCAGTCGTGAAACCAGTCGCGTACAACTGAGGCCTCTCATCACCCGTCCCCTTCTTATCCCCACCTCTACTCGACCGAACGCGACCCGACTTCTTATCCAACGCCCTCCCCAGTCCATTTTGAAACGCCATAATCGCAACAAAAGTCAAAATGTGACCGTAGAAGTAAACAGCTTTCCAACCTCCCAACGAAGCTTTGAATTCGAGCAACATGAACGGTGCCACTGCGTAATTCAGCGTTGCTTGACACGTAATGACCGAAAGAGTGCAGTAGAACAACTGCGAAGGGCTAAACGTCAAAACGTTGGAAAAGGTAGGATTGGGAACGTTGGGTTGGGAAAAGAAAAGAGGTCGAACGTGTTTGCGCAAAAGCTTGGCTGCCGACTGCATGAATCCAGCAAGGACAAAGCTCATGTAGTATCCTGGTTCCAGACCGTGCCAGAAGGCCGAAGTGAAGAAAGTAGTCATGGTAGACTTGAAACCAGGCTTCTTTCCGGGCCGAGCGATACGCTTGTAGACGTTGTTTCGAAGCCAAACGTTGGTGTTCATGTTCCAAGCGTCGAGCAACTCCTTCCAATTGTTGGCAAATTCGATTTTGGGAATGTCAATGTTGCGGCAACGGTCCCATCGAGTCTTGCCGGATCTTGGGTCAACACCATTATAGCCAAGTCCAGAGAGAATGCAAGCACCGTCGGTGAGCGACCAGATGCCGTAGTACTTGGTTCGTGCCATGAAACCAGCTACCTGAATCCAAAGGAGCTTTTGGTACCAGGAAAGATGGCCAAGACCACCGTGCAGACCGATGAGCTTCTCGTAGGAATAAGGAGGAGCTAGAACCGAGTAGATGGCCATGAAGCCGAGACCAGCGAAGAGCTCGCGCATTGAAGCAAAGATGCGACCGCGTGGGTACTGAGTCGTAGCGACTTTCTCTTTGCCTTTGGGAGAGGCAAAGAGCTCGCCAGTACTCCATGCGCGGTAGTCGGAGAAGCGAGTCGAGGGACCGATAAGAACACCTGGGAAGTAGAAAGCATAGCCCAAGAACTCCAAGACGGAGGGCATCTTGGTGATACGACTCTTCTTTTGCGATTCATCGCACTGTTCCTCGGTACGAATCTGACCATCGTAGCAGTCCCATGCAAACGTGGTCAAGTTCATGACTGCCACCATCTGCATCGCCGTGATCTCGAGTGTCGACAGAGGGATGCCGCCAAACTTGCGAACAGCATGATTGTAAGTCAAGTGACCCATCTGCAATCCGAAAACGAGCCATCCCATGTTCTTGCCGCCAACCTTGAAGAGGACGATGTAGTACGTCAACAACGCACTTCCAACCAACTGCAAGAAGCCCGAGTAGAGGTTCAAGATGGGGACGAAGAAGATGAACGAGACGACCAGACTGTAAAGATGCTTGACGGTAGGCGAAGGCAGATAGGGGAAGACTGCGGCGAGTGGGAAAGCGGAGAGTAGACAGAAGAAGAGCTTGATATAATCGATAGGTGCGCCTGCCGCATCAGCGACGGGCTGAAAGACGGACTCGAGCATGTTGATAGAACGAGCAAGAGCGTCTGAGTCGGGAAGTTGATGATGGTGGTGATGTCGGATGAGGAGGTGGCAGAATCATATACTCTCCAACTTTTTGTGGCTTGTTCATTCACCTGATTGCTCGTCAGAGTGTTCCGGTGACGTTTGGAAGAATTTAGCCGATTAGAGCGGGGAAAGCGAAAGAAAGAGCGAAAAAAGGCGGTTGAAAAAGTGCAGCCCAAAAAAACAGCCACGGAAAATCCGATCATTTTTGAGGGTTTCAATTGTGTGGAGGATGGCCCGAGCATTTTAGGGTTTGCCCAGGCTGTGAGTTCTGCTTCTCATACGCCTAACAATGAGCCTTGAACGTCATAGGTCAATGTAGCCGATAGATGTCCCTTTCACCTTGTCTCAGCTCGATCCTTGCTCCAATGCCTTGACAAGCAAGACTGAGGAAAGTGCAGCACTATCACATCCAGCTAAGAGTGTACCGGAAACCAGCCAATCGGTCTTGTGACCTTGACGAGAGATGCATTCCCAGTCTTTCGGGTCGTCCCGGTGATATGAGAGACTGCAGCACAGGGGCTGATCGGCATTTCCGAAAGCTTTCCGCGATCAAACACGTCTCCCTATCGAATCGAGATGGTCGGCGACACAGCCTTCAACGCTGCCTATGCATCAATGCTAAATACGTCGTAGAGACAATAGAGATTAAAGGGGAAAGAAGCAAAAGTGAAGAAAAAAAGCAAATAATATAAACGCAGCCTAACTACAAAACGAACAGCAGGTCCATATCGATCGGATGAGAAGAAGACAGCTGAGGCTTTTGACTGTACTTGCTGGCCAACACATCACGTACCGCGTTCAGCATCTGCTTGTACGTGATCTGAGGATATTGGTTCATCACGGTCAAGAAGGCAAACGAGCATGCACCCGTGGCTTTACCGGCTTCGGTGGCGTCTGCGCTGGTTTGCGAGTCTTTGCATCCACTGAGCATGACAACATCGGCACCGCTGGAGCGTGTCTGGCGTGTGACTTCTTCGGCTCCATTGGAGTTTTTGGCGGTCGAGAAGGTGGAGAAGAGGCCTTTGGCCATACCGACGACATCACCGCGGGCGTAGTTGAGAGCGGCGCCCATGATGCCTTTGCCCACATCGGCCATGACGTTGGGTTCCTTGATATTGCCCGAAGTGGTGTAGACGTAGGGAAGGTCGAGAGCGGTACCGGAGTGGCAAGAATCGAAAATGGCAGTGAGACGGCATCCAACGGGAAGAGGTCGAACCATGATAGCGTGCAATTCGTCGTCTTCCATCTGTCCCGCTTGCTGGTAATCGACAGGGATGATGGTCTCGTTGTATCCATCCGCCTCGTCACCCTGGGATGCTTTCGCTTGACCACCGTGTCCACTATAGTGGAAGAAGAGAGCATCACCAGGCTGGGCTCCACGCACCAACCAGTGCATCGCTGCCGTCATGTTTTGCCTCGTTGGAATACTGCGTGCGTCCCTCTGGTCATCGGTCAACACCACCATATCGTCCTCCTGATATCCGCGCTGCCTCAAGAACTGCTTGACGTTGTTGACGTCGTTGATGCAGCCTCTCAACTCGCTCTGCTGACCAAAGTAGTTGATCCCGATCAGAAGCGCTTTACGTTTGCCTTGCATCGAAGAGTACTCGTAGCGCATGTTGCCGTTCATCATACCACCTTGAGGATTGTAGTTGACATTGTTAGTTGCGTATTCGGGTGGACCAACGGGTCCGCCCTGAGGAGCATAGCCATAGCCGGTCTGACCCTGCACACCACCAGCAGGGGGTGCCATAGGAGGAGCGTAACCTCCGCCGCTCTGGTAGCCATACTGCTGAGGAGGAGGCGGGCCCGGAGGTGCGCCATAACCGTAGCCTCCTTGCTGACCGTAGCCTCCTCCACCACCGCCGTGGGTCTGTTGGTAATGATGTCCTCCCTGACCGGGGTATGCCATGGTGTCGAGCTCGATGAAAGAGTTGGTAGTTTCTGTGAAGTTGAATGTGTGATGGACTTGCTTGTAGCGTTCGATATACTCGTTCCTGTCTGCGTCTGAATGTTGGTCTCGCTGCGTTGATGATGAAGTTGCAGAACGAAGGAGACGTGTGCGTGGAAGCTATGCAAATGAAGCTCTTGGTTGCCGGCGGCGTTGTTCGAGGTCGATGAATGGCCAACGTTTCAAAGGTCTGCAACTGGAAATTAGGACATTCCATGCAGGCCAGCCAAGCGAGGGCCGTGCGTTATCAGACGGGCAACGGCAGCAATTGGGCGTAATTAGGCTGAGCTGCCGGGGTGAATCTGTTGAAAACGCTCTGAAAGCCGAAAATCGTTTCCCGCATTCCCTTCATTTGTGCTATAGATTACTCGTGCGAGACTTCGATGATTACACGTGACTATCGGAAGCTTTGTGACATTTTCGGCCCTTCAAGGGTGCTTGCATATTTCCACCACTTCTTCTCGTTCGCCATCTGCAACACCTCCAACCTCGACACACCTCTCTTCGCAGACATCACGAACCGACAGGGTAGAGCAACAATGAAGGTTGCACCATCCTCAAGCGCAGTCTCGTCGCTCAAAGCGCTTCAAGCCAAAGTTTTCGGTACAACATACAACCCAACACATGCACGCACCGGCGCCAAAGTGTTGCGACAAAGGTTACAAGGTCCTTCCATGCTGACCTACTATCCTCCAACGGTCAACTTCAAGTCCATCGAGAAGCTCGCACCCGGCTTGGGGAGGTTACAAGACGTCAGGGAGATCCAGAGGGAGAAGGATGTGGAGAGGAAGAAGATGCTCGGCAAGGGTCCACCAAAGAAGGGTAAGTTGTTAATACGGGGATCGTTGCGTTTCTATCGCTTGCGCCGGCGCTGTATGCGAATTGCAAGGTCGGCAACAGCGAAGCGCGAGATGCCGAAGACGAATTGGGGAGCTTGTATCGCTGACAATGTCTATCTTGCTTTTACATCCTTTCTATTCGCGATCATCAGGCGAGGGTCGACGTGCGGCCATGAAGGGCAAGAAGAAGTAAAGCAGCCTCGCTTCTCTTCTCTACGACTTCTCGAATTCTCCTCAGCGCAATCTGCACCAATCGCCACGATATCCACAGGACTTTTCCCACTTATCATTGTACTTTTAAGTTTATTCTCAATCAACGCATACACTCGACAACACTACCTCGCTTTCGAAGCATACTCCTCGCACGACATCGTCATGCGCTGTACTTACCAAAGGGGGCAGACGCTGCTTCGCCTCATAGCGCAGCTGCGACATCGTCGATGCAATGAAAGCATTGGGAACATTCCCTTTCGTGGTCTTTGGTAGCGGAGGGAGCAGAGTCGGGTGTTCCGATGATCCCGATCGGCCCACACCGCGTCCCCTGATCGGGCTGGCGACTGCAGCCTGAAAGCAAGAAGGCCTTTTCGCTATCGTTGTGCGTTCGAACGATGCTCCCATGATCGCCATTCCTGGTCATGGGGTCGTGTCCTTGGGAATCGCGTTCATCGTGTCTAGCAGATAGGGTGTTCCGCCAACTGCCAGCACCACGAGCATCGCACCCAGCTTGGCAGGGCAGTCATCGCTGGAGAGTCACGAGTCAGTGCGGCGGCCTGTTCAGAACGGCGCAGGGCGTCTTTGATCACCCACAAAGGCTCAAGTTGGAAGCGCAAGCTTGATTGCCGTAAGAAGTACATGCGTGGCAGGTCTCCACACGACGCTAGAGACCTTATTCCAAGAGGCGCTGCTGTCCTGCATTTTGTTCCAAGTGGCGCAGAAGAGCAGCCACCTTCTATTCTCCACCTGTCTTTCGAGGGTGTCTCTTTCGGGGGCCAACTGAATTGAACAAGGAGGATTAGGGGTTGCGTTTAGTGCGGCATGTCAAAGTGCCGACAACCGAACAGCAGGAACGCACTCTGACACGCACGCGACATGCCGATCTTCTCCGTGTCTCACCTTTAGCCCGAACGACACGCTTTATTGAAGTAGAAAGATTGCACGCTTAATGGCGAGGTATGCTGCCGCTGCTGTTGTTGCCTCGAGGACGGTGAGATCCGATTGTGGGGTCAAGACAGCAACACATGAGTGCGGATGGGGGGTTTCGGGGGTAAGACACTAAGTTCGTCGAGCAGACAGCAATGCAAGCATTCCTTTGCGAAAAATGTCATCGGGAGGCCGATGTGTTGATTGAATCCACAAACTCGTGGTCAGATGACAAGCAGGCGCCTTCCGAAGAACCCGAGTGGTGACAAGCAAGATTTTGGTGTATTGCCCTCATCTTTGCAGAGCCCGGCAGAGAAGCGGTCGATTTGAGTAGCAAGCCTGCCTAGTATCTCCCTATCGTCCGAGCCAAAAGTCGAGCTTACACACGTGTGCCCAGTTGTACGTGCTTCTGCATTCGTTCAACCGTCAACTACGCATTTCACGATACCAGCAAAGCCTCGAAGGTCGAATCCGGCGAGATAGCCGATTTGACATGAAGCGTGAGTAAAACGTACAACAGACGAAAAGGCAGCGGAAGGGGTTTTTTTTTGTTGACCTGATCGACTCTTCGGCGAATTTGCAACTGGATGACTTGGCGTGCAGATGTGTGTTGAACTCGACCCGAGACTGGCCTTGAGCACGGCAGCTCGACAAACAAGATGAGTTTCAGTCGAGTGACAGACAGCCAGAGAAAGTCTTGCCGCCTATGCTCAAGAGCTTTCCAATTCAATCGATGTAAGCTTCTTGCTGCATGCATGTGGCACCTCTTGGCAAACATCCATTTTTGTCTTCTCTAACTCAGCTGCGACTTTCGTCCTGTAGCACTAACACCAACAGTACCAATCAGCATCAGCTCAGCATCAGCTGCATCGATCACGAGCTGGCAAAGTCGGAACGGAAGAATCTCAAACCTCGAAAGGCTTCGGTAGAACTCTTCGCGCGCGTATGCATGCATCTGCAAAGTTTGTTTAGTCATCTTTTTGAGACGTGGCTGACCAGTCAGCACGCTAAACAGGGAAAGGATTTGATCTGCGTTTCCAGAAGGTTTGTGCGAACCAACAACTCGGTGTGCTTCGGTGTGCTCGGTGACACCTCCATAGCGCTCCTTCGATGATTGGTCACAATGCAGAGGTGCCAAGAGCTCAAGTCGTAAATAGTGCAAAGATTTTCCGTGATTGCCGATGACCTTGTCACCATTATGCTTTTGATGAGGTCGTCTCACTTGAGAGATTTAACTTGTCATCCAGCTCGTGCGGTCATCGTTATGACAGAGAATGCACCGAGTCGATTTCGTCCATGCATCTGACACAACAAAGTGTGTCATAACACTCCTCAGCTCGGTCCAGGACCGGTCACCGGACTATCCGAAGCTTGAAGCTTGAGCGAAGCGACGCAAAGGTTCGGCTCGGCCACTCGCGACCGCAACCGAACAATGTCAAGGCGCCAAAGGGGACATTTTCTTGGCGAAAAGATTGTGTCATAGTACCGCACCTTCTACCATTGTGGTGAGTGGTTCGGAACGGCGATCAAGCGACGGACGGCGACTAACCAAGGGTGCTTAAGCGAGCAAGGGAAAGCTCTAGTTTTGGTCAACAACGGCGGGATTTGGACCCCTCGCTCGCTAAAAAAGTTGCTTTTTCAATGCTCGCTTGCGTTGGTGGTTGCCGCACTCTTTTCGGCTTGGTGAGTTCGACGCTGGCACATGAAATCATACGATATTGATCATTGCAAAGACCGCTGCAACGAGCCATGTTCGTCAATGGTATTTATTGTGGTACGCTTTCGGATCTTGCCGAGTTCGGATGGTGCCGAGCTTTTTTAAGCTTTCGTTTGGTCGCCAAGCGATTCAAGAAGGAGTCAAGTTTGGTACTGCCGAATACTCGTCAGCTCTTGCTTTTGCGTTGGGCAGTATGGAGGCGGCCGTTGACTGGACAACGACGTTAGGATGCGCTCGACGACTGTGTTGAGCTGTGGAAAGCCTGAACTGAACTTGCCTGACGATGTGCGCGGCAACGCCTGTCGATGGGGCTCCATCGTCGATTCAGATCATTGCGCGACGAGGTTGCAGCAGTTGACGACGACGACCAAGTGTGTGGATAGGTCCGTCTTCAGCGACTCGCAAGGCACCTACACTACGAGCCTGTTACGCTTGGTAACATGGTCCCAGCGGCGTCCGTCAAGTTGTCGGGGTGAACCCCAGGGTTCATTGTCGACGGCGGCCATGTTGGCGTTAATTCATGGCGCCGTTGCTCGAATATTAAAGCTTTCTCATGCTCTTGGTTGACCGTCATCGGAATGTGTAGCGATACGAGTGAAAGCGGGGAACGCGGACGGTGAACGTCGGCCAAGCGAGGTCAACCTGGCGTGGGTACAGTATTGTGTTGGGTCTCGACAAACTGGCTCGCACTTCGGCCGGCCAACTGAGGCACTGATGTCATGCAGGGTCGCTTGCACCCTAGGGACCGACTCGTTCGACCCTAGGGCCGTATCGGCTTCTCCCTGCAATCAGTGGTCGGTCAACTCGTGAGCAATTTACGCAGCAACAGCAAAGCGTACTCCGCTTTGTGTGAGGTTGAGCGCACACGACTCGGTCAAGGTCGTCGCTTCCTCGGACGACTCGGACGCGGACGATACAGGATCAAGGACCCCTGGTTGCAACTCCGCAATATCAAGGATGGGGATGACCCGCGGGTTGAAGCGAGGCAAGATGGCAAATTCAAGGTCAGCCATTGTTGCAAAGTAGAGGTAAGCGTTACCATAGAGATATAACAATTGGAAAGGAAACGAGCGGGATAGAAGCGAGCGAGCGAGAGAGAGAGCGAGAGAGAGCGGAGTTGACAAGTCAAACGCAGGCACGCACTAACTCCTTCCGGCTGGTCGAATGGAGAGGAGTGCGCGGGCGGCAGAGCAAGCACAGAGTGCCGTGGGCAGCCGTGTGTGATTTCCAAGGGAAAGAGGTGAAGCGAGCGGCTTGGTGTCGCAATCCTGCGTATGCCTCGCTTTTCCTGCAATTTCGGAGATTCAAGATTGGCAAACGACGTCATTGTGCGCGACAACACGCGAGATTTGGGCTTGCAAATGCGACATAGGGGCTGCTGGCTCGCATTTCATGCAGCAGAAAAAAGAAAAGAAAAATGCAAATTAAAGAAAGTACAAAATGAGCTTTCCCTGCCGCTCTCTCTGCAGATGCTTACGGTTGCTTGACCTCGTCATCCATTTTTGGCCATGTACACTGACTTGTCGCCGAGATGACCTGCTGACCATTGCAGTGCAAAGCAGTTCTAGACCTTTTGACTTGCAACCAGCCGAAGATGCACCGACAAACTCGACGGAAGAAGCTTAGCTTTTTGCTCGAGGATATGCTGCTTCCGATCTGGCAAAAAGGGTCGTAATGAACGCAAGGGTTTGTGTCTCAAAACGCCAAAGCCATTTGTGACGATGATGGTCTGCAGACGGATGTGTATGGAATAGAATGAGGAGGACAATGAGGGCTTGGATGCCTCGTCTAGCGCTTCCAAGATGGTGAAATGATGCAGGCTAGCATCGTCGAGGCCCCTTTCCCATTGTTCGCTACACAATTGCAGTAAAAAAAAGAAAAAGCTCGCTCGACTTGCCGCTGTGTTCAGGCGAAGCTCATTCCTGCCTTTTTGATTTCTTTTTTCTCGAAAATCAATTTGAGCGATCCCTTTTGACTCTAACTTGGCAAAATGTGTATGCGTCGATCCGATGCCAGAATCGCCTCTCCCGAACCGACCTCGAGTGAGCATTCGAGTTTTCTATTGGCGCTGTCGTTGCTTCGATTCGATCAAA
Source organism: Pseudozyma tsukubaensis (assembly GCA_001736125.1). Lineage (NCBI taxonomy): Eukaryota > Fungi > Basidiomycota > Ustilaginomycetes > Ustilaginales > Ustilaginaceae > Pseudozyma > Pseudozyma tsukubaensis. The sequence goes on along the minus strand of MAIP01000020.1, from coordinate 34,198 downwards.
AAGACTCAACCGTATCGCTACTTGTCACAGCCAAATCCTAATTGCTGCACGAGATCTTGCTTGCTTGCCTGCGTAAGAGCAGTTCGAAAATCAGAACCCAAGGGAGAGGGTTTATCCTTCGGAGACTGAAAAATGGCGACAACACATCTCGCAGAAAGGGTTCTTTTGCTTTCCAAGTCAAGGCTTTGCTTCTGAGCGGGGAGATATCAATTCAACTCCGCCAGAAATAGCTGACCTCAGTCGCGCAGAGCACGCAAGCACCCAAAAACAAATTCGTTTCTCTCGAAACAATGGTCATCCACTGCTGTGGTTTCGACTGTGTGCATGAGCAGCAACTGCCGTAGAGCAGAGCCAAAAAAGAAATGAGATCATGATTCTTTTTCTTTTCGCGATTGGCTGTTCGAAATTGAACCCAAGGGTCTCGCTGAGCTGTGTCGGAAGCCTTCTTGTCATCTGCCAAATTTCGCAAAGGCCATGATCTGATTGTAAGCTCCTCTTGTGCATCTTTCGAGAAAAGGGTGTTCAAGTCTAGCCTTTCCGCTTCAACCCTTCAAGGTCACAGAAAGCTTAAACCGCCTCGGCTGTGCGAGATCCCTCAGCACTGGAGAAAGGGAGAGCCTTACTGGAGTTCCGATGCTGTTCTACAGTAGAATGAGGCTTGCCATTTGACAGGGCGGTCCAGCACGAGCACCAATACGAGCGAATCGGCCCGCTTTTCCGTTTCCTTCCACACGGGCCTTTTGCATCTTTACCTTCTCCCTTGCCTGTCCGCTCGCACTTTGCATGACGACGCTCGAGGAGAAGGCAGAGAAGGCTTCTCCGATTAGATTGCTTTTCTTTCTGTTGCTTGTCACACAGAGCCCTGACTACGCCTGGAACTCCCCGTGATGCTTGCTGCTGCTGTGCATCCAACTTGACCGGCTGTGCTGTGCTGTGAGCTTGCTGAGTTCTCTTGACCGAGGCGGAGGGCGAAGGCGATGACAGAGACGGGTGAGTGTCCGACTGGCGCAAGACGACTCGAGCAAAAAATAAATAAACAAAACCAAACTACGCCTTTGGCATCATTCTTGTGTCGATTGAGTTCTGCTAAGGAGGAGAGCGCGTGTGTGCTTGAGTGTGTGCGTCAAAGTGCGAATGTGCATGATTTGTTGCACGCCACGCCACGCTACTGCCGAAATTTCAACCCAATTCGCACTCGTAATCCCGCTTTCCTGCCTTTGAAAAATCTCGGTTGCGTTCCGTCAGTGTGACTGGCGCTTTCGGCTGCTCCGGCCTCTCGCTCTCTCTCGCTCGCTCGCGTATTTGCTTGTAGCGCTTGGTCGCGGTGTGCTGCCTTGTTTTTCAGCTCCGTTACTCCATTTGAGCCTCTCCCTCCCTCTCTCACTCGCCCGCCACAGACACTTTGGCAACCCTGTTCACACTGTAGGCAGCATACGTCCTTTCCCTCCTTCACCATCATCCTTCCCCCCTCGCCAGCTGGCTTGGACATACGTACAATCTCCATACCACGCATACATCGACCCGCTACATCAGCATCGAATCCTTAGCATACGCGTTGCTGCGCTTCACGGCAGCTTTTTCTTGCTGCTCTTACATCAGCCTCGAAATACCGCATACACAGCATACAGTCAGCCACCTCGTTGTTTCTTGACTCAACTTTCTCCACAAACATTCTTGGCCACCAACGACTTCATCTCAGCAAAGAACACTCTTCGTTGACAGCTTCGGAGCTCCGCGTTCTCTGCACACGTTGATCCTTTTCATCGTTGACACACCTCATATCTCATTTGTGGCGTCGGCTCCCATCTCGACCCCTTGATTCTGCATATCGCTCTCCAACAACCGTGCCAATTGTCACTTGTTGGTGATCGACTCCTCGCCCACTTCTGCTGCACACGCATACATATCTGCTCCTTCTTCCTCCTTTGCATACATTCACCGCCTTTCTCAACGCATCTTGGCGTGCTCGGCGTCTTTGCAGCTTTTCCTTCGCTCCACCTGACGCCGTCTCGCATATCCCAGCCCACAACGGCATCGTCTTTGCCTGACACCTTGAACCCACTTCGACACTCGACACTGTTCGACCTCGACCATGTCTGGCGTTTGTAGTCTTTGAGCAACCAAGCAACCCCCCTCATAGTGACCCGCTTCGACTTTGCCCTCTACACAACGCAACGTGACATCAGCAACCCAGCTCTTGCGCACAAACACCAATCCCACCTCCACCAACACCACCACCATGCCAACCAGTGTAGGCAGTCACGATTCGCACTCTTCAATTCCTGACTCGCTGCCTTCATTGTCGGATCACGACTCTATCAGGTCAGCCGCTTCCACCCACTCGTCTCTTTCTAACAACTCGGCCTACTGGGCGAATCCACCAAATACCCAAGCCCTGCCTTTAGGCGCTGACCTGAGCTTGTACGGTCAAAAGGATATGTACGGTACTCAGACTCGTCACAACGACTCGACTCGTGCCTCTGGGCCGCAGCGTTCGTCGACCATCAAAGCATCAAATCAATCAGCGGCATCTCACAACGCTTCCAGCTCGTCGCGCTCTCCAGCAAACGCTATCCCAATCGTCGACGCCATGACAGCATCACGAACACTCGCGGCTTCGGCTTCATCGCCGCCCGTCTTGCATTCGCTCGTCTTCTCTAGCTCGGGTCTAGGCACCTTTGCCGCCAGCAAGTCTGCCGAGTCTTCATCGTCGTCTTCGCAGCGAAAGCTCCCTGACGCTCAACTGCATCTCGACGAAGCAGCGCCACGTCTCTCCATGTCTTCCACTGGCAGCGGCTCCAATAGCGAGCTCGCGACACCAGAGAACCTGCACCAAGCATGGCCATATGATGACGTCGATGGCTCCGCACTCTCAGCATTGCAATCCTCGACTTCATCTTCGACGCACTTGCCAAGCGAATCAAAGGAGGCCGAATCCTTCAGCAACGGTACTTTGCGCGCAGAGCGCTTTGCACCCGAAGACCATCTTCGTCCTCCTTCAAGAGAAGTTGATGCTGCCTCCAACGCGCTTGACAGACTCGTTCTACAGCGCCCAGCCAAGCTCGAGCGATTGTCCTCAGCGGCTACCAATGCTACAGCAAGGAACTCGGCTCGTTCAGACGAGTCGCCTCAGACAGCCACGCAATCGCCGCGCAACTTTCAAGCTCCGGATCTCTCCTCGCTTCGTTTCACCTCTGGCTTCGAGTCCCTCGCATCGGACCTCGCCCAGTCCAGTCGCTCAACCAAGGTCCCTACCCTGGACACCGACATTCCACCACGCGCCAGCATGACGAGCCCCGACTCGTGGCGCTCGCTCCTCCCAGAGCATGATCCTTACTTTGCCTCTGACAGTCAGATGCGTGCATCGCAGGGACCTCGATCCGCTTCGCCACAAAGCCTGCATCCTTTCTCGAACCTCACTGACATGGACCCTTATGTGCTTGCCAAGACGTCGCCGCGCGCAACTGCTCCTCTCGACCGCATGTCTAGCTCGTCATTTGACACAGCTCGCACCTCGTTCAGCAGTAGCATCAGCGGTTACTCGACCATGTCCATGTCTGGCCCTAGCAAGTCTTCCATGCAGTCTCAGGACTCGGCACGATCCGACAGTTGGAGGAGTTTGCTGCCCGATGATGATCGCTACCATGCTTCACGTGATGCAGGTCACAGCAATGGCCAACGTGGTCTCGAGGCTTCACCTAGCCTGACTTCGCCTTCGCTGTCGGACCGTTTGGATTCTCCCGGCTCGTTCGACGGGCAGGATAGCAACCATCGATCGGCCTTCTTCGCGCTGCATGGACGACCAAGCCCTCTTGCCGATGCCAATGACTCGGAGTCAGCTGCTCGTCGACACGCTAGCTTCTCGAGCGTTGAGCCCAACAACTCGAAGCAATATGCTGCCACGCGTAGCATGCTCGCATCGATGAGGGAGAGTGCTCGCTCGCTTGGATCTAGCTTGTCTGCTTCTGCCAACTACCTGTCTTCCAAGGGCATTGCTTCGCTTGACGCTCCCAGCATGACACCGGTATTGTCGAACTCGACCGAGGACGATTCGAGCGAGCGCGACAGCTGGCCAACTAGTCGTTGCGAACGATATGGACATGGTGGTTACAGCTCGCCTGTTTCGACGGGTCCCATGACACCCGAGGCCGGTCACCTACCTCACTCCAGGTCATCGTTGGCAGCCGTTCTCAGTCAAGAAGAGGGCGGCGTAGCACGCGTCGACAGCCCATCGCATGTCTCGAAAACATCGGACAGCGTTCTCCACGCAACCGAGGACGGACTGTTGGCCACTACCACCACCACAACGACCAGCACTGTTACGACTACGACCACACAGTTTTTGTCGCCTGAGCAGCCCAACAAGGCTCGATCTGAGGCTGGATACGTCACAGCAGAAGATGATGACGATGAGGATGGATTGCAAAGTCAGCCCATGAAATCTCGTACGTCGTCCTGCAGCATCTCGACGCCCATCAGCCCACCCTCGTTGCCTTTCTTGGAGCGTCGACCCGCACCACCCGAAACCGATCTGGTGATTGAGACCGAGCGTCACAGATACACTCTGGTCACGCGCCTTCCCGGGTTCTCTTTGGATTGCATCACCCTGGCCACGAAGCACCATAGTCAATCGCGCACCCTTCACATTGTCGCCGACAAGTGGGACACGGAGGGCGGCGGACACTTTGAACGTCGCATCACTTTCCCTGAAAAGGAGTGCGATCTCAAGAATGTCAAGGCCGAGTTTGATGGCAACATTCTGAAAGTGTATGTTCCACGCAAGACAACAACGCATCGGTTCAGCTCGGCCAGCAGTGCCACATTCTAGTTGCAGCCCAAACTCTGGATACCTTTGGTCGAAGTCTTTCAAAGCATGCGCCATCCCTCATACTTCACATTTTCTTTCTCGCTCTCAACTGCATCCACATCTGTACTTTTTCTTTAGCATATTATCCTCATCTATCAACCTAGTCACCCTAATCTCATGCTTTTTGTCTCGTCATATCATTCTAATCGCTTTCCTTCTCTCTCTCAAGCTGTCTGTGATTGTTATGTGTACACTGTCAAGCTTTCCGTCTTGCGACGTTTCTTCGCTGAGATTTATCGGTGCGTCGAGTGCTCTTTCACCACTATCCATCCTACGTTCGTAAGCACTTTGCTTCGTCTTTCCGTCTGCGCATCTGTGATAGTTGATCTCTTGAGCGTTTGTCGCCTGCGGCTGACTGTCCTTGATTTGGTCCAGACATTAGTTTCCGTTGAAGTTGTGCGGATCTGCATGAGTGTCGATCCGCAAGCAGCTTGGTTTTTCTGGGATACTCTGTGACTGTTTGCTCAACGAGTGGCACATTCTCAGCATTCGTGCTTTGGCTGTTTCGGAAGGCGAAGCGGCCTCTAGTTGCACATCACACTGTAGCTGTCCTTTTTGACCAATACGAATAAGAATTCCATTTGCATTGCAACCGGGAACCAGCCACTAAAACCTTCCAACGTCTCTGCCAAAGAACAAGTTACTCGCCCAGTTGGCGGGGACCAAGAATCGATTTCTCCAACTCATACTCATAATCGTATACGCCGACCTCCAAAGCACCCAAGCCAGAGCACCGCTTTCCTTCTTAACCGGACTATCGATGAGCGCCTTATTGCTGCCGATGCTGGCCATGCTGCCCTTGTTGTCGAATTTAAACTTTTTCTCGGAGGCGTAGGCGGAGTTGAAGAGGGAAGCAATGTATTTGCCTTGTTGGGTGGCGACTTGGGCTGTTGCGGGTAGGGCGCCCGCTGAGGAACTTGCGCAGTCTCCAAGGGCGAATACGTTGGGTAGGGCGATGAGGGATGGTTTCGCTTCCGAGGGGTCTTTCTTTTTGTCCTTCCCACCGGACGAAGAGCGTAAAACACTACCTCCGATCAACTCGGCATCTTTTTCAACCATCAATTTCAGCTGATCATCCGTCAGAACTTTGCCCGTCCTCTCCTCCTTCCCCACCCCTCTCAACGCCTCGATCAAAGGACTCGTCGTGATACCCGTCGACCAAACCACCATGCCGGCACTCATCCTCTCCTCTCCCCCATGCGGATTTTCGATCACCACCGCATCCTTCTCGACGCGCTTGATCTTTTGTTTCAGCTGAACGTCGATCCCGTCGCGTGCGAATTTTTGCATCGCATAATTGGCCAACCCTTTATCGAACGATGATAAGATGGATTTGCCAGCGTCGAGCAACTTGATCGTCGAATGGGGCGTCAGCGTAGGGTAGAGCTTGCTCAAATCTTGGGTGATAAGGTCGTGCAGTTCGGCTGCGAACTCGGAACCTGTGGGGCCGCCACCGACGACGATAAACGACAGGAGGGATTTGAGTTCTTTGTCTTGATCGGCGGTTAAACTTGACATGGAATCAAGAGTGGTAGATTGCTGGGAAGAGTTGACCGTGTTGAAGAAGTGGAGTTTGGCATTGGCCGTTTCGAAGAGGCTTAGGATCTTCCATCGAATCGCACGTGCATCGCTGACGTCCTTGAGGAACAACGCATGTTCTTTGACCCCCTGCGTGCCAAAAGTGGCGTTGTAAGAGCCGACGCTCATCACCAAATAGTCGTATTCTAGCGCGTAGGTGAGCCTCCCTTCCTTGCCACTTCCTGCTGCATCCTCTGCTTCTTCAGTAGCGTGCTTAAGCCCCTTCGTCCCAGCGTTGGCGGAGGGTAACAGCGGGTCCGAGAGTCGAAAGTTCGGGTTGCTAGCGCTGGTAAGTTCAATACGTCGATTCTTAAAATCAATCGTGTCGCACCAAGCGTGATGATACTCCATCCATTTGTTGCTGTGGATGGGTTCGATGGCGCTTCTGAAATCGAGCGTCGCACACGAAGCTTGGGCCAAGAGAGGAGTGAAAGAGAACGAGGTGGTGGGGGAGATCACTTTGACATCGTATTTGCGAAGGGTTGAGGAAGAGAGGGAGGAAAGGAGAGTGTAGCCTCCCCATCCGGTGCCTAGGACGATGAGGCGCGGTTTGCCGTTGTATGTTGGGATCGTATCGACGGTCGTTGCGAACGTGCGGAGGGTGACAAGGGGGTTGCTGGAAGAAGGAGAGGGTAGTGTGAAGCGCAAGGCTACCCTGCGTGTAGCGGTGGCTGGTATCATCTTGGAACACGGTTGCGCTTTGGAGCGAACAAGAAAAAGATGATGATGGTGGTCGCAAAAGTGGTTCAAGGACGTGAAGGTGAAGCTGGAACCAGATCAAGCTCTGTGTAAACGAGGCAAGCCTCGAGCAAGCAAGTAAGAACAATGAGGAGGAGAAAGAGGGAAGCTGTCCTGTGCGCAAAATGACAGCATACATGACTCCCGGGAAATCAGCTTCCGGTCGCAACCGCAGAATCCAGTGGAGGAGCCTCAGAGTACAGATCAAGAGATAACACCTGACTTATCTCGACCTGACCCGGTGAGGAGATTACACTGCTCTGCACAATCTTGCATTTCCGAGAGACTGCCCTTTACCTCACTCCCTGCCGTGTCAAGGGTGCATCTGCGGGCGGAGAAGCGTGACTCTCTGTGCAGGTGAGTAAGAGCTGACTCCCGTCGTCGTGAAAGCCAAAACTCGAGTCGGGAAGAAACCGGCCCGCTGAATATTTCCCGGGTCGGATATCGTTGCGTCGCGTTGCATCTGTTAGAAAGTGTGGAGGTCATGCAGGCAGCCATGTCATGCTCATCATCGGCAGTTTCATGCAACCCTTTTTTAGCCTGTCCTTTCGTCGGTCTCACTTTGCACTCCCTCGTCCCTATCACGTCTCCCAGTCGCATGAGTCTATGATTATTCAAGTCCCTTCTGCAACATATCAAAGCGACTCCGACCGGCCCGGCTTGGCTTGGATCCACAGAATTGGCTCACTACTTTCAGATTGCGCTCGCAAAGCCATAGTCGACATGGCTAACGCCGATACTGCCTGTGTCGAGTGTCGTCGTCGCAAGATTGCTTGCAGCAAGAAGTTGCCACATTGCACCGAATGCCTTACACACGCTCGAGAGTGCTGCTACGGCCGCGACAAGCGCAGACGACTTACGCAAGGGTCTTCAACACCTCTAGCCTTGGCTGCTAGTGAAACCAGTAGCGATGTGCTTCGCAGAGAGAATTACGAGCTTTCGCCGTCCATAGGACATTTTTCTTCTCGCTTGATGGCGAGCGAGACCAACGGCCTGGTGACCGGAGCGAGCAACAGCAGTGGCAACGCTCAACGATTCACGGATGCTTTACTTTCTCACGATAGTCTCTTGTCAATTCCGCCTCAGACTATGCCTCCTGGCCTCGCCATCTCTGATACTTTCAATGACAGCTTCTGGGCACTGGCATCAGACTGGCAAGCCTCGTTATCGGCCGATGCTTGGATGCGATGGCCAGAGCAAGTACTGCCTTCAGGCTACGTGGAAGCCCAGCCAGATTTGCTGGCCCGAGGTCCCACGAGTCTCAACACATCTGCTGCATGCGACGCCATCGTCTCCGAAAGGGATGATGTCGGTCAAACGAGCACAAACGAAGATCATTTGCCCGTTCCAGATGAGCTGCACCTCGCGTACAAGAGGTGTCTGCCATCACCAGATCAATGGGTCCGCCCTCTTCAAAATTCTTGAAGCTCTTTCCGAGACTGTGCACGGAAGTGCTGTCGAACAATTCAGCCCATTCCTCGACAGAGCTAAATTGCAAAAGCAACTCTTACAAGACACAGGAGCCTCAATTGATCACTCCGTACAAGCAGCATGTAGCAACTTCCAAGTGGCGCCGAGCCCTTCATCGGAGGCTCTGAAACCCTCTCTTAGAATGCAGTCTCAACATCAGACTTTGCATCCACATTTGAGCACAATAGGGCCTGACCAACTCCGTCGCGCGTGGGTCCTAGCTGCATTGTGCTTAGCAGAATCTTGCAGAGCAGCAACGCCAATCGAGCTTCCACCCCGTCTTGGCTCACGTTTAGAGGATCCGAATGCTGCCATTTCGCTCTTTTCTGTTGCGTGGGCACACTGTCGCGCTGGCATTGACGGAGACTTGGTAGAGGTGATGCAGACCTACAGAATGATGGCCCTTGCCTTTGCGAGATGCCACAGAGGTCATGACTTGGCGTCTAGTGCAGCGTTTCTTGGGTGCCGTGCAGCAACTAGCATGTCGGTGCACCAAGCCAAGACAATTCTTGGTCTCGGATCTGCAGCTAAGCAACAAGCCGCTCTCAATGCCTTTTGGCATCTGGTGAGTCAGAGTTGTCATTTTGAAGCCTGGGATGGCCGGGACATGCCAATCGATATGGCCATGGTTGAACTACCTCTGCCAGATCCAAGACTCGCTCTCGAGCTTCGGTCGCCATCAGCCTGTGCATTGGCGTCTGGTACTCATGATGATGTCCGTTTGCTCTCGAGCTCACCATTATTTGCGAGCCGAATCTGGACCAGCGTGGCCATCGGACAGACCGTGGAGCGATACTACAGGCAAGGTGCATGTCTGTTGGTACCTCATGAGGCACAATTAGAGGTAGCTGAACCTTTGATGGTGGAGCCGCGACGACAAGATCTCGACTACATTGCACAAACGGTTAAAGCGCTAGACTTCTGCGCTTCTGTACTTCAGACGCCCGAGGTCGAGGCAAGGAAGAGTAAGGAGTGGCAAGTGAAACGATTTGTACTCATGCTAACAAGATACTCAAGGGTTTTGCTGCACTACCCATTCTGTCGAATCGATAGATATCACCGTCAGGCCACCCACGATAGCACCTCGGCAATCATTTCGACTGTCCTCGGCGCTTTGCTCAGCCTGCCAGGCGAAAGCACGGAAGAGGGTGAAAACAGATACTCTGACAATCTCGGCACATCCAAACGGCATGCTCACAGCGATGGCGGTACAGGCGACAATGTTGGCCAAGGCGGCCATGGTGCTCAAAGATCTCACAAGACAGCACCATCGTCGTCCCCAACAACTGCTCGTGTCGCGGATATGGAACGGCATCTGCTCGAAATGCTGGCAGGTTTGTGTGTGCGTGCCATGATCTTCACTTTGGCACTCATGGAGCATCGCCCTTTGTACTCTGCATCCGAGAGCGGTCCGCACGACGATAGTGACCGGCAGAGATCTGATGCGGTACTTGCACTCAGAGCGCTCGAGCAATTGCACCGCCGCGGCATGGTAACACGTCAAGTGCTACTCGGCATTCAAAGAGCGGCCAAGCACAACGGTATATCGTAGTCAAGCTTCTCTAAGTATCACTCTGTTCAAAATGTTGACGTCAAGGCACACACACTAGATCTATGCAGTGTTTTGCGAGGCCTCCAGAATGTGTGACAGCCTAACTAGCGAAGTTCTAGAAAGCGAAGCCGCATATCCGATTTCTAGAAAGCTGCACAAACACGGACATGCAAAGTGCGTTTTGACAGCAGATTTGACTTGAATTTAGAGATACAGCTGCCGAAGGCACGTTTGCAAACCCTAACGGTGATATCGCCGTCGACATGTCCGTGTGAATATGTTGCATCTCCGTGTGCCCGGAGTCGTGTCTCGAACCAATTCAGAGCTTGTCCGCACTGCACGTCCGTTTCCGTTGTCACCAATAGAAGTACTAAGTTATCACAATGGCATGTCCATCTGCGTCGTTGGACACTTCAGAGGCGTCGTATGGCGCCTGGACCGCTTGTTGGCACCACGCGCGCAGAGCCTGTAATCGTGCCACCTTGTCTTCTTCATGACAACAGACCCGCTCCGCATGACAGCGGGACCTGGCAACGATGGTCATAAGAACTGGCCACCTTGCAAGAAAGTGCCAACCCATGTGATCCACAAGTCCTCGTTATTGCTCAAGATGTCACCTTTGCCGCCAAACGACCCAATCTCCTTGCTATCGAGGAACGTCGACCTCGAGTCTCCAACAGCACAGCTTTCCGCTCGGTTTGAGCAGCATACCAACTCCCAGTCGGAACGTCCTAGCCTAAGTGACAGTCATTCGCGATGCGCACAGCTGGAGGAGGAAAAGAAGCTCGCCTCGTTCACCGATCAGATCTCCTTGCCGTCGGGCACGATGGGTCCGGTCATCCCGCCATATCAGGCCAAGGAACAGCAAGACAAGAGGGCTGGCAACAGCCTGCTTCGACGCTTCCTCCCAGTCTTCCTAATCGCCCTTCAATTCGGCGTGGACAGCACCCTCTGGCTGCCGACAGCTTACGCCCATATCGCCAAATTGACCTCAAACAGCAGTCAGACAAGCTACTACTTTAGTATAGCTCAGCTTCTGCCCGCCGCAGTGCAGATGCTGGTCTCGTTGATAATTGGTCCTCTGGCAGGCGTGGCTGGGTCACTGAAATGGCCGACAATCTCCTTGCTCCTTTGCTCAGCTGTGGGCAACTTCGTCTACTCATGTGCTACCCCGGATGGCATTCACAGTGTGTGGGCAATCGTGGGAGCCCGATGCCTTGTTGGAGCAGCTAGCGGAAGCGGTTCCCTGGCGATGGCATATCTTACCGTATCTACCGAAGCAAGTGAGAGGCTCGAGGTCTTGTCTTACTACCGTACAGCAGGTGGTATCGCGATGGTCCTCGGACCCGTCCTCAGCATTCCATTGACACGAGTGCATTTCCGTGTCAACGACAGTCACTTCCAGGTAGACGGATCAAACGCTCCCACGTTCCTGGCGTCTTTCTCTTCCCTGTTGATTGCCTGCCTTGTGGCTGCGTTTCTGGAGGATAAGTCCAAGCCTGCCCACAATGCTTTCGCCCCTCTGGTTGCGTTTTTCGCATCGGGAACTGGTCAGTGGAGGATGCCATGCGTACTCCTGGTACTCATGCTTGTCTCAGCCTACCTCTGTGCAAACACACTCTTCTTGATCTCAGACCTGCTCGGTCAGCACTGGCACATCGGGCTCACTCTCGCCTCTGGCATTCAGTGCATCGTCTTTGCTGTTTCACTTGTCGCTAGCATCGCGTGCGGAAAACTGCGCCAGCTCGCACTCCGCTGGATACAGAGACGTGACGATGCTGCCCCTGCACGTGCGATGGAACAAGCCTCGATCGGCGCTCCTGACACGACTTCTAGCCTTAACCCTGCGGAAGCAAAAGTGCGAGCTGAAGTTGTATTGACGCAAGCTTCGCAGCTCATTGCCACGGGTGCGGTGGTCATCTGCATGATCTCCTTCAGCTTCGGCAATGGCTCTGCTGGTACTTCAGCATTGTTCGTCATCGCCTGCACTCTGTCCATGGTCGGATACAACATTCAGGCTGCCTCACTTCCCTCTCTGTACTCACAGAGCCTGCCAGCAGACATGCGCGCCTCCCTTGTTCCTTGGTACGCAGCTACTGTTGCCGCTGGTAAGTTGGCTGCACCTCCTATCACACAGGCACTTGGCGATTCGACCCACCATGGCTGGGTTGCCTCTCAGTCTGTGCCACTGACGCTCGCTATCGTGGCCATCATTGTGCTCCTACTTGTGTCAAAAAGACTCGTAGCCTCCTGTTCGACACACTAGACCTAATACCTCGAGTCCTTTCAACATCTTGTACCGCAAATGCGATTCAAGTGGGAGCAGAATTCAGTGTCAAGTAGATTGCTACGTCCAGCTGCAGGTGTTGCATGCAAGGAATTGTGAAAGTGTATGAATTGAGCGCTGCAGTGACTGATGCTGACAACAAAGAGGAAGGGTGAAAAAAATTCCGGGATCGTCGGACAAGAAAGCCGCGCACACGAACAGGTTCCCATTACAGCAATGAACGAATGGATGGCAGCCTACCAAAGCAAAAGAGTAGCGGCGACAAAAGAGAATTAAAGGAAGACAAAGAGGCGACTACGATCCGAGCCGAGCCGATAAGAGTTGACGAGAAGCAGTCTGTGCGACGCTGAGGAAGATCGAGCACGATCGAGCATGAACGTGGCTTATAGAATGATACCAGAGCAAGTCTTCTTGCCGAAAGCGTACCTCCTAGCGTAGGGCATGAGGTCAGGCTCGCAATTCTGCTTAGGGCCGGTAGCGAGGTTGGCACCGGCAACCAATAGCAGACCCTCAGCCTGCAACTTCTGCTGAGCGGTCAAGTTGTCGGCAGGGAGCGGGTTGCAGTCCTTCAAGCCGTAGTCGCTGCTCTGAGCCTTTCCGGTCAAGCTTACCAGAGCGGATTTACCAACGACGTAAGAAAACTGCGAGGTGAGGGAGCCAGCGTGGTCGATGATGAAGAGGGGTCCGCAGACGCTCTGAGCCTGGATGTTTTTGCCGTTGAAAAGGTAGCTTGAATCGAGGGGCGAGTTGGTAACTTGAGGCTGAACGATGTCGTCAGTGGCCGAGTAGAGGTTGGTGGTGGGAATGATCTCGTTGAGTCCACCTGCGTTTTGAAGGGCAGTGACGAAAGCGGATCCTGCAGTCTGTTGCCAGACACTGGGTGCACTTGCTCCGACAGCATCCAGAAGTCCGGCCTCGATGGTGCCCTTGTAGTCCGGAGCGAAAGCCATCAGCCTGTCGACCTTGGACCTGATGCTTGGGAAGAAGGTCAATGCCCATTGCGTGGCCAAACCTCCCTGAGACCATGTGAGAACGGGAACCTTCTTAGAGCCGCTGCCAGAGTAAAGTGTGTTTACGGCATTGACAATGTATTCGGCGTTGATTTGCGAGTCGTTGAGCATGTAAGGAGGGGGCGAGACCCAGCACGGAGTGTAACCGAGCATTGTGGAGAGCGGAATCCAGTTGGAGTCGAAAGATTGAGGACCGGTGGTACCTGTTCCAGGAACGAGAAGGATAGGGTTAGAGACCGAGGAGGGGGAGCCACTTTGGCAGGTGAGACCGGCAGCAAGGGTGGACTGCGGGGTGCTGAAGGCAGGGTCGGAGCCCGAAGGGAGGCGCTTGACGAGAGGGCCGGCGGAGACGCTCGCTACGAGAGCAGCGAGGGCTGCAACAGAGGAAGAGGCGGCGAATTTCATGGTGAAAGGTAGGGCTGCGGTGCGAGCGGGGGTACTATGGAGAGGGGAGTGGTTGGGGATACGGACAAGACGAAGTCGAGAGGGGAAAGCATGCTCATTATATGTCTTTCTTCGTCTCTCACATTCGCACTTCCACAGTCGAATGATCAGCGTCCTTCATGAAGACTGCTTTGCCAAGTTGAGCTTGGGCGTCGGAACTCTTGGACCGCTTCTACGCCCTGATGCTCTTGCATTTCCGTTCATGCATGTTTCCTGTTCCTGTCCTTTGGAGCTCACTCGGATCCCATGAGAGATCATAGCGCATAGCCTGACCCCGCTCTCTTGCAAGCGTAGTCAAGCGGATGTTCAAAATCAAACTAAGCAAGCATTGCTCGGCGGGGCAAACTTGGCGGCCATGTCGGCTGCTGATCCTCAACTTTTAGCGTCTTCTGTCCACTTCGGCAAAGCAACAAATTTGTTTTACCCCGCATCTTCGCGATCGCACTGCGCCGCATCTCTTCATCGAGCGGTAAGTTTGCAATACGATGAAATGCACTGCATTGCCGAACGCAAACTCTGCCTTCGCTGCGATCGTATGTTCGACTGTTTCTCATGCACCGAGTCGTGATCGTCTCACGTTCTCTGACAATGCAATGCAATGCAGTGCGGCTAGGGCGAGCGGTCCGTGCCTGACACCCGCCGCCGCTTGTGCCGTTTATCCTGGATAGCGTGGGGGGTTGCCGGTATGAGATCTGAGCTTGGAGCCTTTCTTCACCGTCTCTGCTGATCTCAGGTACTCTACTCGCCGCTCGCTTTGACCTTTCTCGTCTCTTTCCACGCCTGGCGGCTACTCTCAGAAGCGGGGGTCACCAACGGCCTACGTGCGGAGTTTTCAATCGGTCAAACCTCGAAAAGTGCACTGAAATTGGCCTCTTTGTGTCTTGGAACAAAGAAAAGAACAAACTCCGACCCGAACCTACCAACAGGAGCCGACGTCTACAGCTCTGTACAGCTCTGTACACCCCTAGCGTGAAAGTTTGCCAAGCGAGAGGATTGTCGTTCGCCTAATCTACTTAGATCAAGATCAGCGCACTTTCAAGTGCGGGGTAACCTGAGCCTCGAGCCGTGGATTGCCTCTTCTATGCATTCCGTTCTGTGTTCCTTTCATGCAAACCATCTTTTCCCATTGTTCCAACGTCGTGGGAAAAGCCTGTGGAATAGAGTAGGTCACATGGCCATCTTTGGTTTGCCGTTGCCCCGGGTCTAAAACTTGACCCTCCGACGTCGAGGTCAAGCTAAACTTAGTTTAGGCTGAGACCGAACATGAACGTCGAGTTCGGATGCTGGCGAGTGGATGGCCGAGATCGACGATCCATCTCGGGTTCCCATAGCTGTTTCCGCACACGTTGTCTCGCTTCGAACGGACACCGCCAAGACGAGAACGCTTCTCGCGTCGAGCCTGAAGTTGTCCGATGCGAGCGACCAACCCCTCAGATCCTTACTGGAAATGGTTCACCGGACTTAGGATGGGAGGAGTCTTACTTCACGGCCAACATATGGTTGAATGGTCTGCCATTTGTATAGTGCTAATGTACATGTAATCTTAGATGTGCGAGTCGACAGAAGTTTGAAGCTTCTGTGGTAAGAAGAGGGCCCCGCGTCGCTTCAGGCCTCATTTCAACGCTTCTTAAAGTGGCTTAGTCTTCAGTGTTAAGCATTCGAATCAAAGGAGGCTTGGGCATCGAAGCGTGTTCTTTTATGTCCGTCTTCGATGTTGCTTACATCAGCACCACCATAGCCATTGCTTGTCCCTGCTGTCGCAACTCCCGCTCTGCCACTGTTGGCGGTCGTTGCTTGCTGTGTCGTACCTGTACCTGATCGAGGAGGAGGTGGGGAAGGTGGGGTTCGATGTTCGTCTTTCCTACGACGGCTGACTTGCGGTTCTGGATCGACTTGCATTGCGACAGCCGCAGTGTTAGATGAAGCAGCAGTGGTGGCAGGAGTGAAGGGTGAAGCGCTGGAACTGCTGATGGGAAAAGGCGAGCTGTGCTGGCTGTTGGCTGTTGGAAGCGCAGGTGTCGTAGTAGCACTGGCGCCAGTACTGCCAGGGACATGTCGATTTGCGCTACTGCGAGAAATGCTGCTGTTTCGACTGATGGATCCACCATTCCCATTTCCGTGTCCGATCGGAGAGTCGGCAGACAAAGGAAGATCTACATTCATCGGGATCTCCTCTTTCAACGCCTTTGCCGGCTCGGGCGCCGGTGCCAATACGTAGTCCTTATGGCTTCTGACCAAACTTGCGTAGTAATGTTGCAAGACGGCTCCACTGCATATCAACCTCCAATCGATGATCTGCAAGAACTCCTTCTCCAACAGGTTGATCTCTTGCAAACTGATACCTCCGACCTTGGCATAGTGTTCGTTGGTGTTGAAGGCATCACATAGCGCTTTGCTCGCGCACAAGATGGCAGCGCAGATGAAGCGATGGACTGTCAAGCCGCAGATGGTGAACCCTTCGAGTCGTTCACATACACGGTCGATATATACGAGGAGGATGAGGACGCAACATTTCTCGATGGAAGTGTACTTCGCGATACGACGTAGATAAGCTGAGAGTGAGATGTTGGGTGTTGCGCGAGAGTGGAATCGTGTGAGCGCTGAAGGATGGAGCGGGAGCGAGTCGTTGTGTTCGGTGAGTTTGACGAGCATATCAACGACAAGAACGAGAACATCGTCGATGTGGGCATCGTCAAAGAGGTAAGGGAGCACTTTAGGGTTTGCGATGCCTATGGACGCCGACGTTGCTGCGACGGTGGATGCTGGCGTGGCTGTGTTGGCTGTGTTGGCTGTCGCTGCTGCTGCTGAAGTTGGGCTGACTCTTGGCTGAGTCGATCCTGAGGCGATTGAGCCCGAACCAGAAGTTGAACCTAGACCGGAGCCTGAGCCTGAGCCTGAGCCTGAGCCTGAGCCGGATGCATGTTGCTGTTGTTGTGACGAGTGGGAAGAATGTGCAGGTGAAGCAGCATGCGAGCGTGAATGTGATGCGGAGAATGGCGGAGTCATGACGGGCAAGTCTGGATCGGAAGCATTCCGTTGAGATCTCCTACAACCTTGCTCTCCTCCAGTGCACAGTATGATCAATCCGACTTGCGGCTTGTTCGACGTTTCTGTTCGATCCGATGAGATGCGTGATGACCTCGTGACCAGCGTTGGTATTCAGCTTCGGTCCAGCCGCGGTGCAGAAAGGTGCTGGGCTGTGGATGACTGCTGATCTGATGCGTCTCCGAGCAGCAGTGTCTGCGTTCAAGGATGGGGTGCTAGCGTACTCCTCTGCTCCATATTTAGCAAGACGAAAAGATCGCAGATGAAGCGAGAATAATTGGATTTCGTGGTCGATCGAGGCCAGGAAGCTGCCTGATTCGGAAAGTATCCGATGCGAGCTAGACCAGCAGACTTGAAACGATGAAAGGCGTCGGTCGAGCGCTCCAACCGTGAAGCGAGAGGGATATGCGATCGTGTTGGTCGTGTGCTGGTTGCACGTTGCGAGCTGACGACGGCTAACAGAGAAAAGCGGAGTGGGTCCAGAGAATGGTGATGACGATGATGATAGCAGAACGGTAAGATGCCGAGATGAGAAGAATCACGAATGCCAAAGCGATAACCACATGCAACTGCATTCTAATTCGGCGATTGAGCGTTGGCAGCAAATATTCTCAAACACAACCCTGCAGTACAGCCGGACTGAAAGCCGACGCATTCTTTACATCCAGCTCGTTCTTACTGCAAATGTCCAGCTTCTGCCTCAAAACCCATCGTAGTACATCACAAGACTTCTCAGCAAGCTTATGCACCGTTCAAAGCGTCTCTGATAGGAACGGACTAGTATGAAAGGCGACAAGGTCTGTGTTCTGAAATGAGTGGAAATCGGCACGTATGCAGAATTGCGCACCAACCACAAGAAAGGGCGCAGGGCAGCAGCAGCAGCAGCAGCATCAGCCGTCAAAAAGCACGCGACATTTGGCTCAAACACACGAGCACAATTCCCATGAATTCAAAGGTGCAGAACGTGCACACGCGCTAAAGTCTTGCCGCCTTGAGCCGCGGACTCTTTCTTTCTTCCTTCTAATCTGACGAAATTGGCTCTGATCTGCTTTCTGATGCGCCGATCCCGATTCAAAAAGCAGCTTTCTGTCATTTCGGGAGTCATGCTCAGCTTGTGATAGAAAGCCGCAAACCTCCACCATTCTTCCACCTCTCGCCACCATTGCCCCGCAATTTCAGTCATCAGCACAACCCAGATACCGCAATCATGGAGCAAAAAGATAACGCCAACCCCATCGTATATCAGTCCAGCTCGAGCTCGACTCAGCGCAGGGCGTCTTCTGGTGCCAATGCAGAGTGGTGGCGAGACCATTCCATTCACTCTTCCGCGCAGTCAGTCAGCAGACCTGCAGTTGCTTCCAGCAGCATCAGCGCAATTGGCGGTCCGAGCTCATCAGCAAGCACCAGCTCTGGCTCCAACCTCGCCTCTTCTTTTGCACGCGCAACACGATCCACTATTAACGAGGACGATGAGGAGGAAGAGCAGGATGACGAAGAAGATGATGACGATGTAGCAATGAAGGACCGCTCTTCTCCTTCTCCACTCACATCACCCGAGTCCGAGCTGCCAGAAGGCTTCCAAGGCAAGACCGACGTCCCTCTCTCCTCTTTTGACGAACGCATCGACGGCGAAGAGATCTACGATTTGATCCGATCCATCACCGACCCCGAACATCCTTTGACTCTCGAACAACTCGCTGTAGTCAACGCCAACCATATCACCGTCTCTCACGGCGACCCTTCTACCAACAAGCTCCCACATGTTCTTCTCGAATTCACACCGACCATCCCACACTGCAGTATGGCTACTCTGATTGGCCTCTCGCTGCGCGTGCGTCTTCTTCGGGCGCTTCCCGACCGCTTCAAAGTCGACATTCGTGTTCGACCAGGAACGCACCAGAGCGAGAATGCAGTCAACAAGCAATTGAATGACAAGGAACGTGTTGCGGCAGCATTGGAAAACTCGCATCTTTTCAGCGTAGTGCAGGGATGCTTGGCAAGTGCAGGCAGGAGAGGAAAGAGTGTAGACGACGTAGCAGGGTACGTGAGTGGGCCACCCACGGGTGAGGGAGCTTTGGATCAGGATCACCAGAACATCTGGAAGACGGTGGATGAGATCACAACAAGGATGGGAATCGCTGTTTGAGTGTCGTCTCCGCAGCCTGTATACTATGCCTAAACCTGTCTATCTTCTGCTATCTAGCAAGCTTTGCATCTGATTCATCCGTATCAAGAGTATGTGCCGAGCTCTGCTGCGACTGCTTGTCAGGATCGTTTCTGGATTGATGCTACTGACTGGTACAAATACATGACCTTGTGTGAACATCACCTTCTTGAAGGCGTCCTTGCAGCACTCGGCGGTCCCGAACTGCCCTGCATCGCCCCTCCTCCTCCTCCCCCTTCTTGCTTCACTCTAGTCTTGTCCTTCTTCTTCTTCCTGGGCCGTGTCTCTTCTTCATCTGGTTCCAACAAGCTTTGATCGATCTCGGCCACTACGCCCAGTTCCACCTTGAACGCTGCTTGCATGGTCTCCCTGTCGAACGGTACGATCCTTTGCGGCGTATATTCTGGTTTGAACAGGATCGACATGAGTGTAGCGCCGCTTTTCTCTGCTGCTTTGGCTGCTCTCGCACGTTTGCTAGGTGGGCGAACGCGGCCTGCCAGATCATCAACGTAGTGCGCATATGTGGGGGGCGGTTTGCTTGGTTTACGTGCAGGAGGAGCTGAGGCTGAAGCAGCAGCCATTTGACCAGGCGATGCTGCCAAGATGGCCGAAGAGTCCGTGTGAAGCGGGAAAGTGGGTGGGCCACCATTGAGCTGCAGTGCGGGGGTCGAGATGCGACCAGTTGAAGGATGACTGGCCATACCAGTCGTTGCGGCATTGTTGGTAGCGGGATTGGTGGTCAGACGAGGCGTTGCTCCACTTCCTTGTGCAAGTCCTTGTTGACTGCTAGATGGTGTCGCTCCTTGCCCTATTCCGCCTGCTGACGAAGGTCCGACAAGTCCCTGTCCTCCTCCTGTTGCAGCGCCTGAGGGCACAGCACCACCCGATGATGTCGCAGCAGCATTGGACGCAGCAGTTGCTGCATTCTCGGCTTTGATGGTTTCTGGATTATATGGCCGTACGGCTCGATCGTATATCGGCATCAAGCCAAAAAGACTGAGCATATCCTGCGTTCCATTGAGGTAGGCACGAGGTTGCTCGGCTGGTTTGCTTGTCGTCGATGGTAGGTAAGGCGGTAAGCGGGATGTAGAGGCTGACGAAGATGCGACGCCGGTATCGTGGTCTTCCCTCTTGACCGTCGATGCAGTCGACATGATGCGAACGTCTTCGTCGTTGCGCTTGCGAATGTTGTCACTGAGGCTGATGATCAAGGTTGTGATGTGATGCAGTATTGGATCATGTCAAAGTGACGGCAGGGTCTGTGCTGGTTAGCTGTTCTGGCAATCGTCCGATTCTCCAAGTCAACCCTGACCCGATCTTGACGCGCTTTGTGTCACTTTTTGCGATTTGAGATTTGGTGTTTGGCTCGATTGCTCTCTCTCTCTCCACTTCTCGTCCTTCCAATCATCTCTTCCTCCTTATTCATCGTCGTCGTCGACATTATTCGCACCAAGCCAGCGCTCAGCTCACAGGTACCACCACTCGTAGGACCGCTGTCTCGTTCGCGATGTTTGGCTCCACACCAGCCGCGTCCACGGGTTCCACCCTCGGTCGATCCGCATCCTTTTCCTTCTCCCAACCGCCGGCCAACAAACCCTTCTCTGGTTCCTCGGGCGGCTTCTCTTTCGGCGGCGGTGCCGGCAATACTACCTCGAACCCAACCACAACACCTGCACAATCTGCTTCAGCTACGACAGGAGGCTTCAGCTTTGGCGCCAAACCAGCTGCCATTACTTCCGCTACCCCTGCGACGGGCGGAGGACTCTTTGGCTCTAGCACAACGCAACAGCCTGCGCAGACTGGATTTGGTGCTGGTGCTGCCGGCGCGGGTGGAGGACTGTTTGGATCGAGCAACACAGCGTCAACCTCAACAGGCGGACTGTTCGGCAAACCTAACCCTGCCCCTGCAGCTGCACCTGCAACTGGTGGATTCTCGTTCGGTAACCCTTCCACGTCTACTACCGGCGGCGGTCTGTTTGGCGCATCCTCAACGCAGCCAGCGCAACAACAGCAGCCTTCGACATCACTCTTTTCTGGCTTTGGATCGTCGCAGCAGCCTCAACAGCAGCAGCAAACGAGCATGTTTGGCGGGTTCCAATCCCAACCACAGCAATCGCAACAACAGCAACAACAACAGCAGCAGCAGCAGCAGCAGCAGCATAACCCATTCGCGAGGTTTGGCTACTTCCAAAAAGAACGTTTCAATGACTTGCCAGACGACGCCAGGAAGCTTGTCGAGGAATTGGAATCACACATTGCCGCACAGGGTCAATTGAGGGACGAGTTGAGGACCAAGAATTTTGGGGATGAGATCAGGAAATGCGCTGCTGAATGGCACGAGCTTGACTCTGTGAGTTGCATTTCCCAAATGCTTTTGCGTCGCACAATACTAGCTGGGCACTGTAGACTGACCTTGACTCCGCTATGCGCTCTAATCGACATTACTTTGCTGCGATTCACAGGCGCTCAAATCCCTCTCCGCAACGCTGGATACAGACTTGCATCAATCCACTGACGTCTCCTCGCTTCTCGAACGCGATCGCACCACCACCTCTACTCTCTACTCCATCATCGTTTCTGCCAAAGACGCGCGCAATCCATCTACATCAACTTCTGCCTCAGATGGTGCGAGCTTCGTCGAGTGGCTCGAACGCTTCTATTCTTCCCTCGCCTCCGAGTATCGCGACCGCATCTCTCGCTACTCGACTACCATCGAAACAATCCAGCACCACCTCCAGTCTCTTAGCTCGAGGGAGACATATACTCCACAGGCGATTAGCGATGCCATTCACGCTCAGCACGAAAGCTTCATGACTTTGGCAGGACAGGTAGCGGGTTTGCATGCCGAGGTCGACGCGTTGAAGAAGGACTATGCGAAATGGTATAAGCAGGTCAACAGGAGTGTGAGGGATCCGTTCGGGAGCATGGGTGGATTGATGGGGAGTGTGCCTCCTGCAGCCTAGTTTCAGGCAGACGACAGCGTTCAGATGTAATGTCATCATACTACAAAGCTGCTTTCTTCATGTTGTGCAAGTGATACATAGTCCCTCCCGGACCCGAGCTTATGGTGTGTGAAAGCCATTTCCAGCAGAACCTAAGCCCCTCAATTGAGACTGTGAGCACCTCGCCTTGAGACCACTGGAGGCGACATTGAAGGTTCAGGATGAACAACGACGGTGCTCTTTCTTTGTGATCGTATCGGTCTCGTACATGTCAGAAGCCTCGGAGTATTGTGTATCGTAAAAGTTGCGAAATTCCGCATGGACCATCTCACCTGGACACCGTGGACCCTTCTTTTTTATCACCATCACCATATTCATCCTCCCTCACCCACACCATCATCATCACCTGCAGATCTTGCGCTCAATCGCTGTCCTCGGAGTGCAGGGGAGGAACGATGCACGACTTTGTCTCGCACATCTTGCGACGCTACTTTGAGGCCACAGCCTGGAACGAATACAACTCTTATCTTCACCTCACGTCTTCGTCGGCTGCGATCCTCGATTTCCCTGTCCCCACTGGTCTCTCGCTTTCTATATCCGCTTCACCGACGCCGCCATTCTTCACCACATATCGACTTGGTGCACTGCCGAATTTGCGTGCCGGAATCGGCTATATCTACGCTAGTACGAACAACCCCATCGATTTCGGCAAGAGTTCGAAGGATGTCAAGTTGAAAGAGATCATCGAACGATTTAGAATCGTCGAAGCCCCTCGAAGACCGAGTCCAGCGACAAAGGTAGGCAAGGAGCCAGAGTACTACTGGCTTGGCGGAGAGCGGATTGCCGAGCCACTGCTAGACGGAGGCAGTGATGCCAGGGAAGATGGGCGGAGCGGAACTGGGGGAGAGTACTTGATGTATGGTTGCATGCATGTCCCCAGTGCCCGACTCGATGCCCTCTGGACCAAGAGGATGAGTCCGACCTGGCAACTCATCGTGACGGCAGTGTCAACCCCACCCAAGTACCCGCTCAACGCTCTGCATAGCGCCGCGTTGGCAACGCAATCCGCATATGCCTCGGCAACGTCGAATGCTGGCAAGGGCGGGTCAGGCACAGGAATGGTAGGCAGCGTGGACAAGCTCGATGCATCGACGAACACGCTATCTTCGTCCTCTAGCAGCATTTCTGCATCGCAACAGCAGCAACAAGCAGCACCATCGACGGCATCCGACGGCTTCGGTCTGGGCCCTCCTGGATCAACCAATCTTCAGTTCACATTGCAAAGGGATACAGGTCGATGGTTCACAGAGTACAGCTATTCGGTTGACGATGCGCTGTGGGGCTTGAGGGTGTTGCATAACTTTGGTACACCTGCCGATGCCACTTCGTCTTCCTCTCCATCTCAAGCGGATAGCTCGACAGCGACAAGCACGGCCAACCACGACTCCACATCTCCTCTCACTTCTTCTGCGTCGCTGATAAATGCCGAAAGCGCCGACACCGACACCGACACCCAAAATGCAGGCGGTGGCTTGCGAGGCCGCTTCTCCGCAGGTGCCGAGGTATTCATCTCTACCGTTGAAAAATCCGCAGGTCTTTCCACTGGTATTCGTTTCTTCACGCTTCCTGATACGCCGCCTATCATCTCTCCCTTCGATCCAAACTCGAATCAACTCGAAAGCTTCCCTCCTTCCACCCAGTCGAAGGAAGCAGCACCGCCTTCGCAGCCTCCAACAGTCATCACGGCAACACTCAACCCTATGATGGGCCACCTCAGCACGGCATACGCAGCAAGGATGGCGAGAGACGTTGTGGTCTGTTCGAGGTTCGACTTTAATGTCTACAGCTACGAGTCAGAGTGGACGGTGGGTGCGGAATACTGGTTGAGAAAAGGAGAGGGGCGACAACAGCATCAGCAAGGGGAAAATGTGACTTCGAAGCTTCCAGCGATTGCGGCAGCTGCAGCAGAGAGGGAGATCGCGGGGAGAGTGATAGAAGCGTCTCCACAAGCCGCACTTTCGCTTCGCGAGCACACAAACCCGGCGGTTCCAAAGAACGATCCTTCAACACCACTCTCTTTGCGCCCTCAACAAGAGCAAGACGAGGCATTAGCATTGGCAGCACCGTCTTCGATCTCTCCACCACCGCCACCACCACTCACTTCTACATCTAGCATTGCATCTCCTTCTTCCAAACCACCACCGTCAACATTGCAGTCCTTGCTCTCGCCAATCACAGGCGTTCTCAAAGCGCGCGTCTCAACTACATCCGACATCCGTCTGCTTTGGCAAGGTCGACTCTCTAATTGTCTCGTTTCGATGGGTGTCAAAGCGGATCTTTCTCCTGCCGCTGCTTCCACACAACCTTCATCTTCTGCCATTTTGACAGGCAGTAGTGGAAAGATGGGGATCGTCAAGAGTATTGGACTGGAAATCATGTACTTCTCTACTGCTGACGACATGTGACCTAGTCGAATACATTCAGCCTTGCCAAGGGACAGTAGTACCGTGTCAATTGCCAATACTTTTGCTTGACTCCGTCCCATTCCTCCTCTTTGACTTGAGGCTCCATCACGTGCCATTGCGTCTCCAAGCCGATCTCATTTAAGTCCAGTTCTGAGATACGTGTGTAGATGTCGTAGAAGAACTGATTGGTGGCTCCAAGACCGTGGAAGAAGCTGAACCTGCTCTCGGGGCCGTTAAGGAGGTTAGGGAGGGAATCGAAGAAAGACTTGATCGAGGCATAGTCTTGCGAGTAAGTGTCCCAGTAGATGGCATCGAATGTGCCGAGTTCGGTCATTTTCGCAATATCTTCGTCGTTATCAGAGTCCTTGATCCAGTCCTCCCATCGACCTTCGAAAAGCTCTACGCCTTCCATCTTGTCAAATCTCATTTGCTTGGCGTAGGCAATAGCGTCAGGATGCGCTTCGATGATAACGTGTCTTTCCGGCTTGTACTTTTGCAGCAATGTGTCGACAATGCCCAGCCCAAATCCGACATTGAGTACCGAGAATCCGGCAGGCTGATTGGCACATAGCAGCTCAGCCGATAGTTGCATAATGTCGGTTTCCCAAGGCGCCATGACCATGTTGTTGTCCTTATCCAAGCACCTCGTTTGGCCCAGGGGATCTTTGACGAATCGCAAGGGATTGCTGAGGTAGGCAGCTGTGTCGTTCGCCACATCATTCGCGGAAGGTTTGAGTGTGAGCTTCTGGCCGTTTGCGCTTGTCTCCACTGTGCCTTCAGCCCCTTCATCTGTCTTGGCACGTTTGTTCTCTGGCCCTTCATCCTGTTCCTCTTCGTCCTCGTTGCCGCCGTTTTTTGTCTGCAGAGCGTTGAGCAAGAACGTTTGCCTGACACCTTCCTCAAATATCGCCCGGTAGCACTTCTCGTGATTCATACTCCAAGCGACTTGTGCTGCTGTGATGCCATTCGCATCGACCGCATTCCAGAGTGCTCCTCTTCGCAACAGGAGTTTAACGATTTCCAAGTGTCCGCCCTCTGCGGCAAAATGTAACGCTGACCAAGAGGCCGACGAGGGGTCTTCGTACCATACATCTACTCCGCCATCATCGTTCTCGTCAGTCGAAGGAGAAGAGGGCGAGACGAGGGATTGAACGAGTGCGAGATCTCCAGCTTCGGCAGCGAGATGCAATTCCAAATTGCGGGCGACGCGGGATGGTGGAAGGAGTTCGGTCACTGCTTCCGCAGCAGCTGTTGAGGATGAAGCTGTTGGATCAGTCATCTTTGCTGAGTTGATGGGCCCTCTTTGCGTAGAATGCTGTAAGGCCAGATCAAAGCAAAGTCAAAGATAGGTGCATGAAGAAGACGAGCAACAAAGGGCAACTTTTTTGAGGTTCTTCCTGCCAAACGTAAGCCCGAGTTCCGCGTTCCGACTCTGTTACTATTACTGAATTGTGAGATCCCAACAGAGCACATCATAGTCCGGCCAAAAATCAAGTCGGACCGGCTATACAAGGCTGCCGACGTTTGGACCAAGACGATCCGGAACCTGAACCTAAAACATCTTTTGTAAAGTACTTCACTTGAAGACCTCGCTTCTTCTTGATCGACGTTCGTACAAGCTCCATCATCACCAGACGCCAAATAATCGCTCATCGAGCTACAAGATCTCGGCCGCCACAATCTGCTAGGTGCTTGTGTCCATCCCTACGTCGCACCATACTCATCAAGATGCCGGGCCTTCAAACAGCTACCCTCTCTCGACTGGACGAGTCTAACATCACCCCTACCTCTGCTACATATGTTGGAGAAATCGACACGACTTGGTGCATCGGCTCAGTCCCACAAGGAGGCTACTCGCTTTCCATCATATTGAACGCAGTCCTTGCGTTTATGAGAACACCCGAATTGGCCTCGACGAACATCAAAGGCGTCGCGCACTATGATCCTTTCCTTCTCTCTGCCACATATATCCAGGCTGTTACGTGGACACCGTTCGAAGTGCGCATTCGGGTACTGAAGAGGGGGAAAAGCTTGTCGAATCTACAAGCGGAACTGTGGCAAGACAATGTTTTGAGAATCACAACACAGGTCATGATGACCGATTTCAAAACGCAAAAGGAATCTGCGGATCGAACCAAGGAAGGTCCTCAAACGGGAGCTGCAGTACACGATCCAAGGGTCAACGGCTATACGATCACAAACGAATCTCAGTGGGCACCCAAGTTCCCTTTGAGTCCACCGGAGAAGTGCGCAAAGCCTCGTTTGTTCGGTAAGAAAGCGGACAGTGGTAAGACGTTCAACTTTGGTCACCTGATCAGCTTTGCTACCGATTCGAAACTCATCAAGTCTACCGAGAAGGGTAATGTGTTGGAAGGCGGTGCTTATTACACTCTCATGCCCGAGCTCACTCCATCTTTGGACGAGTCTCTGGTCAAAACGGGTCGATTGTCATCGGGAAAGAACCTGATCCCGTTCCTGGCAGACATGTTCGTCTCACCGCCCATGATGGTACCCGGGAAACACAAATCGCATTGGTACCCGACACTGCACCTCACCATCGAATTTAAACGCCCCCTACCCCAAAAGGAAGTCATCACAAGAACAGGCACATATAGCAGAGGAAGGTGGATGATCAACGGCCAACACGAAAGCGATACCGAACTCTGGAGTCACCCAGACGACGAACACCTCTTCGCAGAACAAGATGGCGCAAAACGCAATAGCGGGAAAGGCAACGAGAGAAGATCGTACATCATCGCAATCGCAAGACAAACCGCGCTGGTCTTGCCCTTTGCCGTCAACCAGAACAAGACCAAGGCCAAGCTCTAGCTCCTTCTTTCGATGTTCACGTTCTTGAAAGAAATAGAAACGAGATACCAGATACAGACACGAGAAAATAGCCTGTCTCTCAGGCAAAGGTGACAAAATTGATGGGCGAATCATGCAACTGGTATTGTAAGAGATGCTGCTGAAAACCGGCCACGAATCTGAGATGAAAGATGAAGAGGTTTAAGACCCTGAGGTCGTACAAAGGATGTGTTGTGCGCGAGAATCGAAAGAAGACGAGTGAAGACAGGGAAAGAGAATGTGTGCCATGTGTAGTGTACAATTGCACCGGGTCATGCGTCAGGGTTCTGAGAGAAAGGGAAGAAATAGTGTAGTGAAGGATAGATGATGCTTATTCTGTGAAGGGGCGTGAGCGCTTAGTTGGCACCACCACGGGCAGCACCACCGCGAGGAGCGGCACCTCCACGACCGGCACCGGCACCTCCGCGAGCAGCTCCACCTCGAGGAGCTCCACCACGTCCACCAGCACCGGCACCACCACGTCCAGCGCCACCGGCACCACCAGCGTTGTTGTTGGCCTTCCTCCTCTCCTCAACAGTAACATTCCATCCGTTCTTGCCTACGGCAACCTGACCCTTAGCGGCAGCCTTGCGAGCCCCATCGACGCTGGTGAACTCGGCGAAAGCACACGAACGAGCAGCAATGATCTGGACGTCTTTGACGGTACCGAAAGCTTCCAAAGCCTGACGAAGGGAAGCCTCGGTGACCTGGTCAGCTACGACGTTCTTGATGTAAACCGAGGGAGAAGCGTTGGCAGCACCTGTAGCGTTGGTGTTAGTAGCGGCAGGCTTGGCGCCGGTGGGCGCGGCACCGGCGGGCTTAGGAGCAGCGGTGTTAGCAGCAGCGCGGGAGGAAGAAACGCCCTTGGCTTCGGTAGAAACGTTAGATCCCCATCGAGTAGCGTCAGAAGCAGCAAGGGTGGCCCAGGTCCTGGGCTTGGGAGGACCGGTAGGCTGAGCAGGAGCGGGGGCGGCAGCGGCAGCAGGCGCGGTGGCAGTGGCAGCAGCGGCAGTCTCGGTCTTGGCAGCGGCAGCAGCATCCTGAGCAGCGCCCTTGGGAGCATCTTCAGCAGCAACGGCGGTGACCTTCTTGTCAACGCCAACCTGGTCAGCATCAGCCTTGGTAGGCTCAGCCGCGGTGGAAGTAGCAACGGCCTCGGGGACGGCAGCAGGAGCAGCGGCAGTCTCGGCCTCAGCAGCGGGAGCAGCAACTTCAGCGGTAGACTTGCTCTCGCCTTCGGAAGCGGGCTCGATGGCCTTGCTGGCAGCGGGAGTCGAGGAGGAAGAAGTGGAAGGGAGGTGAGGGACAGCGTTGGCGTTTCCAATGTTGTTGACCTCGAGCTGGTGAGGGACCTCGACACCAGCCTTGTCGGCTTCGTCGATCTCATCCTGAATAGCCTCGTCGACAGCCTCAGCCTCGGCCTCAATCTCGTCCTCGTCCTTCAAATACCTGAAGATGTCATTGAGAACATAGTATCCGTTGGGCTGCTCAGCAAGGAAGAAGGTCTGAGCAAACTTCTTCCAGCCGGCACCGTTGTTGGAGAGCTCACCGAGCACTTGAACCAAGATACCACCGGAAGCCGAGCTTTGAGTGTCGACGTTGGAGACAAAGACCTTGGCGTCCTGGAAGTTGAGGCTAGTGATCTTGTCGTGAATCTGCTGCTGACCGAAGCAAGGCTGTGTCTCTTCCTGCTCGGTACCGTGGATCATGGTGGACTTCTTGGTGAAGAAGCAGTGAAGACGACCTGGGTTCTGGTTGAGGAAGGTGTAGTACTGAGTGACAAAGAGCCAACCGACCTCGGAAGGCTGGACGGCGGGTTTGGGTGCTGGAGCATTAGAGTTGGCGTTGGCAGGGACGACCGAGGAAGATGCTGCGTTTGTGTTGGAAGAAGAGGCGCCGTTGGCGGCAGCGGCGTTGCTAGCAGTGACGGCCGACATTTTTGAGTACGTGATGAACCCGAAATCGAGTGGTGACGATGCGGTGGACCAAAAAGGAGAGGGAATGAGATAACAGAAAAAGCTACGCCTTGCTGTGAGACCTTGCGATGGCCTACAAAAAGTAACAGAAGTGAGAAGAAAGAAGAGAAGCAAAGTTTGGCGATGATGATGAGGAGGAGGAGAGGAAGGAGGAAAGGAGGAAAGTAGGATGAGCCGATGGAATGACTGTGCGCGGGTGGAGGAGCCGATTGGCTTTAGATCACACACTCAAACAGTCACACACTCCAACAAAGGTCACAAAGGACACAAAGGTCACACGGTCAATTTCTGAGCTTAAGCTTGCGCAGCGGCGCGAAGTTGGAAGAAAGTGTCGGAATCCACCGAACAAACACCAAACCGCACAGTGCGCACTCAGCCAGCCAAGACCGCAAGAGTGTTGGTCTGCGCCTGATTCTAACAATCAATCCCAGTCATCGGATCTTCCTCCTTCTTCTTCGATCCCGACCAAGTTCAAAGCAGCACCTGGCATAACATACCTATCTTGACACTCGTCGCCAGTGCCTTGTAAGCGAATAGATTGTCAAAGCCAGCACCAAGTCAATGTTCTGGAGACTTGATGTGTGTTTCTTCGAATCAAGAAGAAAGGCGAAAGGACGTGCGAAGCCCGATCAGAAGAACGAGATGCCACGCAGCTTGTTCTGCAGCTTTGACCCCGCCTTTTCGGTTCGATTCACCCTTTCTTCTAGCTTTGTTCGATGTTTTGTATTCGACGCTCTGCGGTAGTTACAAACGAGCGTTGTTCTGTGATCCAGATCTGTATTTCTTTTTTGCATTCTGCGTTTCAAGTGCTAGGCACCAGAGTCTAACATCTTGTTTCTTTTTGCGACAGAGGCCTGGCGAAAAATGTCACGAACCAACGCCTCAACTTGTAACAAAAGGCTTTCGCGACACATTTCGGACAAAGGATCAGCAACTCGCACACTCACACACAATTCCGACTTTGCTCTCGTGAAAGGCAAACACAACAGCGTCATCGTAAATGCCTTGCCCCAAATTGGCATCCAGCAGCTAGACTCTGTTGCCTCCCCAAGATCATTGCAACGCATGCTTGCTCAAGACTCAATTGTCAAAACAGCAGGCGTCTGTGGCATCTGCCAACCCACCTGCTCCTTCAATGATCAACAATGGCTATCAGCATGCTGCAGTACATTTGTTTTACGAGAGTCGACGCTGCGGGCTAAAAAAGAACAACACTCGCTCGCGCACGGTGCTCGGTCAAGTGCGTGTGTGTTTGTGTGTCTTGTGCGCCTAAAATTTCGTGGGGTTGAGCAAATCAAGGCACACACACAGGCTAAAAGGCATGATTCCAGCGTGAAATCCGAGACGTGTCGGTTGAGCCGCTCAATACAGCACTAACTCGCATGCAGCTCCTACCTTTTGTCGCACACACGGTGTGAGTGTCGCTTGCTTGATCACTTCCATTTATCCGACCATCACATACCATCGGACCGCCCCTACGATCGAAGCGCTTGAATTCCATTGCTTGCGCTGTCTCCTGGTCGTCCAAGTCGGATCCTGCACACCCTACGCCTCACCGCAGTCCTTCCTTTCAACACGGAGACCCGCCCAACACGACTTGTATCGGAAGCATCCACTCGCTGAATCATCGGATCCCTGCTCATACCGAAACAAGTCAACTGACCCAACAACGCCACAATGGAGATGAACGTCAACAATGCCAAGCAGCTTCTGGCTCAGCACGAGAAGGAG
Organism: Pseudozyma tsukubaensis; assembly: GCA_001736125.1. Taxonomy (NCBI): domain Eukaryota; kingdom Fungi; phylum Basidiomycota; class Ustilaginomycetes; order Ustilaginales; family Ustilaginaceae; genus Pseudozyma; species Pseudozyma tsukubaensis. The sequence goes on along the minus strand of MAIP01000020.1, from coordinate 3,082 downwards.
CTACAACAGGCACATGCTGCTCAGAGTCAAGCACTTGCCGAGGATCCCATCACTGCAACTACACCAGCACCCAACGGCGCCGCATCGCATGTAGCATCCGCACCTTCTCCCTCAGCCACTACCACTGCTACCGACGGAATCTTCTCGACTTCAATTCTTTCTTCCACCGTTCCAACACCCGCCGCAAGTGTATTGGCAACCGTCCCCGGCGTCAAACCAACAGCTGCTGCCCCTGCTTCTAATCATGCTGCCCCTGCTGCACAGACTAGCAGCGCCATCACCGGACGCATGCAACTTATCGATGAAGATCAAAAGTTCAACAATGCCGAGTTTGGGCCTCATCTCGAAAATTGGGGTCTTGCCGACGCTGGTTTCGGCTACGATCTTTGCGCCGTCCTTGGTTCGCAGTCCACCGGTAAATCCACCCTCCTCAACAAGCTCTTTGGAACCAACTTCGACGTCATGAGCGAATCGGCTCGTCAGCAGACTACAAAGGGTATCTGGATGTGCAAGGGTCTCAAGATGAATGTTCTCGTCATGGACGTAGAGGGTACAGACGGTCGTGAACGTGGCGAGGATCAGGACTTTGAACGCAAATCGGCTCTCTTCTCTATGGCCTCGGCTGAGGTCCTCATCGTCAACCTCTGGGAACATCAGGTCGGTCTCTACCAAGGTGCTAACATGGGTCTTCTCAAGACTGTCTTTGAAGTCAACCTCGGTCTCTTCCAAGCCAGCAAAGCCAAAACGGCTGGTGCCAAAGACAAGACCTTGCTCTTGTTCGTCATTCGTGACCATATTGGTGTCACTCCACTCGAGAACCTTTCTGCGACTATCATGGCTGATCTCAGCAAGATCTGGCACGGTTTGTCCAAGCCAGAAGGTCTCGAATCATCGCAGATCACCGACTTTTTCGACTTTATGTTCACCACCCTCCCGCACAAGATCCTCCAACCTGCCGAGTTCGACAAGGCCGTCGACAAATTGCGCAATCGATTCGTTGATCCCAAGGACCCGCAGTTTGTCTTCAAGACCGAATACCACAAACGCATCCCGGCAGACGGTCTGCCGCATTACCTCGGATCGATCTGGGAGCAAGTCATGACCAACAAGGACCTCGATTTACCTACTCAGCAGGAGTTGCTCGCTCAATTCCGTTGTGACGAGATTGCCAACGCCGCGTTTGGTCACTTTGCTACCCTCATCAAGGACTTCCGCAAACACATTGAAGGTGGCTCTATCCTCGAAACCCTCGGAGCTGATATGGCTTTGCACCGCACCACCGCACTCGCCAAGTTCGACCGCGATGCAAGCCGATACCATCAAGAAGTCTACAAGCGCAAGCGTCTCGATCTACTCGAGAAGCTCAACTCGTCTCTCTCGCCCTTCTTCCTTGGTCAAGTCAAGAACCTCCACCGTCACATTCTTGCCTCGTTCAAGTGCAATGTACTCGAACGCATGCGCAGCGAACTCAACTATGACTTTGGTCAAGTCGTGTCGAGCGAGAAGTCGGCTGCACTCACCAAGTTTACGACCGGCGCTCAAGCAGTCTTGCTTGCGGATACGGACTGGACGATCGACGAAGAGGTAGCGCAGCTTGACGCTGAGATCCAGACCATCTCCGACACCATGCGTGTCGAGGAGACCAAGAAGATGGTCTTGCTGATTGAGCGCACCTTCAAGAAGAACATTGCCGAACCTGTCGAGATGGCGCTCAACAATCCCAAGCCCGACATGTGGGATACTATCCTCATCGCTTTCCGCTCCACCTTGGAGCAAGCTGAGGCGACCTACTTGCGCAAGGCAAAGAGCTTCAACTGCACGGAAGAGGAGAACCAGTCAGCATTGTTGGCTCTGCGTAGGAAGAGCTGGTTAAGTCTGCGCGCCAAAATTGACGAGCAGACCGCCGATACTGTGCTCGCAGCCAAACTTCGCAACAGCTTCGAGGATCGTTTCCGATACGATGATGCTGGTGTGCCCCGAGTGTGGAAGCCAGAGGATGACATCGATTCGGCCTTCCGCAAAGCTCGCGATGAGACTTTGTCTCTCATCCCGCTCTATGCCAAGATTGCTCCTGTCGACGAATCGCTCTCCATCACACTCCCATCTTCTTCCGATGATCCTACTTCCCAGTCTGCTGTCTCTGCTGGCGAGGAAGAGGAATTCGACTTCCCCTCCACCCTCACCGTCTTCTCGGAATCGCGCAAGACCGAGATCTCGAACCGATTTCGCAAGGAAGCCGACGCACTCTACGTCGAAGCTAAACGCTCTACCGTTTCCTCGATCGCCCAGATTCCCGTTTGGATGTACGGTGTCATGGTCGTGTTGGGTTGGAACGAGTTTATGGCGGTCATCAGCAGTCCAGTTTACTTTGCATTCTTGTTGGTACTCATTGCGAGTGCGTATGTGGTGTACAAGTTGAACTTGGGTGGACCGCTGGTAAGTGTAACCAAGGCCGTGGGGAGGGAGGTGCACAGGTTGGCGGATGAACAGTTGAGAAGTCACTTCTCACAGCCGATTCCTACTCCGGCTATCTTGCAAGATCAGAGACCAGCAGCGGCGCAACAACAGCAACAAGCGGCTGAGGAGATTGAGTTGAAGGAAAAGTGATCCCTCGTTATCGTAACATTAACAATTAGATGTAGCCCCGATGAATTTTACGAACTAACTTATCGGCATCCTGACCTAGAACTGTTCCCGTTGATGCGCTTGTCTGATGCCCCGCGGGATGCCCCCCTGACCTCGTTCGAGCTTTCCCCTCAATACGGGATGAGATGCAAGTTTGGAAAGAACTTGGCTGGTCCAAAGAGCACCTTTCACGATCTGCAGTCTCGGGACGGAAAGTGGTAGGGACGACGGAGTGCAAATTGAGACCGACAAAAGGACAGGCTAAAAAAGGGTGCACGAACTGCCGATGATGAGCACGACATGGCGCCTAGCCCTAGGGCGGGGTGCGGCCGATGCAGAGGAGGGGCGTGTGCGGCCTGCCAAAATGGCAAGTCACATCGAGTGCGTTGACCCCCACGGACAATTTCAAAAACACTGGTGTAGTGCCTCTGCCGGACACAGCTTTTTCTTGGCTGGT